>BOPP01000182.1:1720291-1732453 GCA_017312745.1 Gryllus bimaculatus
TATATGTGTGTGTGTGTGTGTGTGTGTGTGTGTGTGTGTGTGTGTGTGTGTCAGAAGTGATTGATTGATTAGTGATTCTGGGCGAGGCAACTGATAAGGTCATTAATCCCGTAAGTGTAGTGGTTTCCCTCCCCTCTGAAGGTGGCTGTGATCTCCTGCTGGATGGCGAAATTCGGCGCCGACCTTCCCATCGGCTAGCAAAGTTTTCCCCATCCAAGTATCTCCCACCAGCGTGGCACAGTCCGGTATTCTGGCATATACATGTTAGTGTAGTAAGAATTAGTACTGGGTAATGATAGGGCAAGAAAAAGGAAGGAAAGACCGTACGCGGTCTATGGCGCGTTTGTTAAGGTAATACTCCGGCGTTCGCCCTGTGTTGATGAGAGAAACCACGAAAAACTACCGATCAGAGTAGCCAGGCGCTAGAAGTCTCCTCCACACAGCGTGTAAACTCGACCTAGAAATATCAGAAGTAGGAGGAGAAGAATAGGAAGAAATAGAAAGATGCAATCTGTGATTCATTCAATCTTCTTAGATACTCTCCAAGCGGCCCGTACGTTCGAGGTGAGTGAACATTTTTCACGTCTGGGCGATCACAAGCGCATGAAGCCACAATCCCGCGAGAAAACCTGTCACGGACGAAATTCGTCGGTTCCCTGTTTTCTTAAGAGAAATGCAAAAGTTTTCGTGGACGAGCGCGCGCTAAAGAATTAGTCTTTAAGATAGCTTACTCACGTGACACGTAAACATGAACAGATTAAACTCATATATTCTGAACGCTAGTAAAGCCTGTAACACGAGTCTGAGTCGATGCTTCTCAGCTAAAGTCAAGCGAGCAACGCAGAGCGATCGAGATTCTCACGACCCACTTGCAACTGTACAACACGCGCCGGCTGCGATGGCTCAAAGACAACATCAATGCCTCCACAGCGCCTCTGACCGCAGGGTTCCATGTTTCCAGTTCCGACGGTGGCAGAGCGGACCCTAGCTTGCTAGGTCGAATTCAGCCGCTGACTGGAGAATTCTATTTGACAGCTGACTGCTACGGTTTGTCGTTTTCCATGGTTTCTCCGATCCATACCACCGAACACTGAAGAAGTACTCAGGCAAACACGCCTCGGAACGCGCGCGATCTTCCCTTCTTCATTCTTGTCCCATCTTCTCCCTTTGCACACACCTCGTTTTAAGCACCACACATCTTAAGCTTCGGTCGAGAGCTTAGGGCATGTCCCGGCTGGGTCAATGTTCCGCCAGCGGAGACACACGGAGAGGAAAATTCTGCAATATGTATGTCGATGCTAGATCTCCTGTTCTAGAAGGGAAGATCACTGCCCCATCCCAATTTACAACTACAACTACTTCCCTCAAGACAACCTTCGCGCATGAACTACTCTCGTGGGAATAATGACCGCAGATGTTGACGCGCTCGGAAACACCTTTAGATCTTTCAAAAGCTTTTGGCGTCATTGATCATACCATTTTACTTTCAAAATTACCTTCGTATGGGATTCGTGGTATTTCTGTAGATTGGTTATGTCCGTACCTTCAACAACGATCTCAGAGAGTAGAAATACCTTCCTGGAATAATGGAATATTATGTATACACTTTTCCGGTTCTTTGCTAATTGCATGCAGAGTCACGTAGGGATCGATTTTAGGCCCTATTCTCTTCCTACTATTCGTAAACGATACGCCCTCGACGATTAGAAAGGAAAGAAAAGTTCTCTTTGCGGATCATACGAATATACTTTGCAATAAAAAAACCGTAAATAGTACAATAACAGATATTTCAAATTGGTTCTGTAAATTTAATAGTAAATGAAAAGAAAACGGTTTCAATGCAGTTTTCTATTTCAAATAAACGGTTCTGTACTCCATTGAAAATGAATGATATGCCATTGACTGATGCTAAGGTAACAAAACTTTTAGGTCTTTCAATTCAGTCAAACCTTAAATGGAACGTCAATTTAAATGAATTGAACACTAAATTAAGTTCTTTATGCTACGTTTTCAGTATTCTTGCAAATTCAGTCAGCCTTCACACGGCTCGTTGTGTATATTTCGCTAATGTTAATTCCCGCCTGAGATATGGCATGATATTCTGGGGAAATACATCTGATAGCTCCCAGACTTTTTAGATTACAAAAAAGGATTGTACGAATAATAAGCAAATCCCACCCACGTGATTCTTGTAAGCCTCTCTTTATTAATGTAGGTGTTTTACCATTTCCTTGTCTCTTGATATACGAATCAGCGATTTCTGTGAAAAATGACTTACTTAAGGGCGGGAATATAGTTTCAGCAAACGCCAATGTCTATAACTACATCACTCGACGTAGTAATCATATTATGCAGGTGACAGTATCAACAGCTTACTACAAAAAATTCACATATAATACATTTACATTATTTTACATCTTGCCAGATGACATTAAACAATTAAATTCAATACAAAAATTTAAGTCCCTAGTTAACTCTTTTCTGTTGCACAACTGTTTCTATACAATTAGATATTATACCGAGCATTCAAAAGGAAAGTAATACTAATTTTAACACTGACATTTAATGTATTATTTACTATTTGGATTGTATAATCCTAAAGAACCTGTAACAAGTATTGTACTTCAGCTTCTGGGTCAATGACCCCCATCTCGATCATTTTTTCGTCCAGTTTCCTGACCCTTGAGCAAATGCTCCTTGGTCCTTGTTGTCCTTCTGGGCATAAATGTAACTTCAATTTAACTTCTCCCCATAGTACGTCACACACAGTTTTTAACTGTTTTTGCCGTAAATATATAAAAATAAATTTAAACAACACTACGAGTAATTTGTACACGTAATTACTAGTTATTACAAAAACACAGAAGTGTTTCAACTCTATTTAGTAGTTCAGCTGCATATTTTATTGTTCTGAAATATCACGTGAAATAACTAAGAACATTTTGAAATATTCAACTCAAAAAAATTAAAGAATGACCAACATTTTTCTTAAAAATCCTTTTTTAAAAACAATATTATTCAAACAATACTGCTCAAATGAAGTGAGAAGAAACTATAGATAGCAACTGAACACTAACATATTCAATTCAGAATCAAAATCTTTGGGTAAAACACGAAAAATTGAACCTCAGTGTAGACGTTTAAGCATCTTTGTACAAATGAAATAGTCCAGGGGTTTTGTGAATATAGGGCGCTCTTGGCAGAATCGCTCGATATTCCTCAGAAGAAGCAGATGGTGCTAAAAAAGCAATATTTTATCGCATTCGCATTATTTCTAAATTTGTAATTTTCGAAAATTCAGGGAATTCAATGAAAACGAGATCTGCGCCATTTTTTAAGCGTCTCACGTTCTATACGTGGAAAAATATTGAAGAAAATTACTTGGGCGCTTTTGAGAAAATGTGCTTTTTATAATTGGCATTAAATTCAAAAAGAAATTACGTGAAATTTAAAAAAATCTCATTTAAAAATATGTATATGACCTTTTTTGTTGTTCTGTTTTTTAGAATAGTTTTCATTTAACATAAAGAACTCCGTATTCAAAATTGTACTTTTGCCATGTTAACCTTTTACAATTTTCGAAAATACACAAATCTACCTTCAATACTGGAGTTGTAGGAAGACGCCAACATCTTTTAAAACTTTTCCAATTTTCAAAAAATCAGGCATTTCAACGAAAATCAGACGTACGCCATTCTTTTAAAGAGTCTTTTACGATATCCAAGGACATTGTATAATAAAAAAATTGGAAGTCATTTGTGAGAGAATTTTGAAAATAATATTGAGAGTTCATTTAAAGTATCCCAAAAAATCACAATATCCGTGTCACACTCGCAGGGCCTCCAGTTCTTTAAGTCGATTGATGAATATCAATTTTAGAGAAAATAGGCTGAACGGTTTTGGCGCCAGCATTGACCACAGAGGCAGACGGACAGACACATTGTGGACAGAATCGATGTTTGCCGTCAATCGATGTTTCGGTATGAAGGGCCCACAAAACATGGATTCTGACTGCACAATATGTGTAAGGAAGTTGTTTACTTCGTATAGGAACAAGATTTACCCATTTTTCGTTACCAAGGCCCAAATTAAGAAGTTTTCTATCGAAAATTCGCCGTTCGCTGGTGCACAATTAGGAGTACAATAATTTCTCTTCTTCAGAATTAAGGCGAATAGTGTCCGCGAACTTCCGAAAGCTATATACCGCGCCCGCCATTTTGTCGTGCCTAATATAAAGGCGGCTCTTTACATTCGGTATTCGGCGAGTAGCGAGCGACTGCTCGCCAAATCCCGAGAAGTGTGGATGTGTCGCTTGGTGTTTGCCTAGCGCCGAACATTCGATGCCTACCCTACCCACCGCGTGTCGGTCTTTTGGACACGTCACAGGATACGAACATTTGCCAAACATATCAAGTGCTCGGTATTGGGAGAGCACTTGCCGGTGTTGGGAGGCGAATGCCGAATGTATGGAACCGCCGTAAGGAAAGCAGCAAGCGCAAAAGCAATCTGCAACTCACATCAGGTTGCAACACACGTTACCATCGTGCACAATACTGGATAATACATACTGGATCATTAATCATTCATCTTTAATCATTAATCATTCATCAATCATTTAATCACAGATCATGCGCTGGAGAGTACATTAAAATTTGATTTTTGTGTCCAGGAGAAGCCGAGTTTTTTTATTTTTGCCGCAACATACACAATGAGTTATATTACATTTTAGGAGGGCACCCGTACTTCCCAGAAAGCTTGTTGTCAGAAACGTTTAGGTTCAAGTACGAAGCAATTTTATACGCCCAAAATAGTGTACTATGCAACTGGTTTACAATATTAAGCTTTATTGCATGAGTACATGTTTCGAAAACCAGCGACGTTAGAGAGTGTTTTCAAATTTGAGCGAATGCAATAAAGCAACATTAAAAGAGTAGCATGCATTATTTTTTTTTGTATGAGAGCATCATAAATTTATAGGAGGATCAATGTTAATTTTTGGAAATAACTTCGTGACGTCACAGGTATTTGACATCTGATCGGAAAAAACGGTGGTCAGCTGTTCGGTTTATCGCTACCTCGCCACGATTCTCTCGTTCCGATTGGTCAAATGTGTGATGACGAAATTATTCGTGTCACAAACGGCAAATCGTTATAATCTGTTCCCTAAGATGTCACATTTTATGAAAGTTTTTCTTGTAACATAAAATGACGTTTATGACGCTGGAATACAAAAAATGGTTTTATTGGTGTCTTCCGTCTGCATGGTGCGACGGTAGGAAATTGCATCATAAAAAAAATGGAATTCACCTCTACATCTGCTTGGACGAAAGTATTTCTTTCCATTCGTGAGGTACCAATGGCTCTTCTGATTGATTGATTGATTGATTGGTGATTCCAGACGCGTCAACTGCTAAGGTCATTAGTCCCGTAAGGGTGGTGCATATTTTATCGCGGGAGGTGAAAGGGAAGTTGCTCCGCTGGATGGAGAGATCCGGTACCGGCCTGCATGTCGCCTCTACCTCACCCAGGGGCACCAGGGGCCCCAGCCGGAACAAGCTTTGAGCCCCCTGCTGGTCTCCCGATGTGTGTGGTAGTGTTCTGTGTGTTAGTGTACGGGATGAGGAGAGGAAGGTGGGGCGAGCGCGGTCCGTTTGCTAGGGAATTGTTATGGCATTCGCCTGAATCCCTTCCCTTGATCAGAGAAGCCACGGAAAACTACCTATCAAAGCAGCCTGCCGCTACAGTTGTTCTCCAGACAGCGGCTGAACTCGACCTCTCTTTCTAGTTAGTGTTGAAAATTCTGCCATCCTCGAAATTACACCTTTCGGACAGAGGCACTGCTTTAACATCAACTGATGCCACGCACCGGATCTTTTGAAATATACTGGCCAAGGCTGGCACCGAAAACTGCCTTTTAAATGTAGTAGCCTTGTGATAGTGAAACGATATGCAAGAGAGGTTTTAAGCGTATACTTATCCGCTAAAGTATGTGATTTGCGGTGAGTCTTCCACCATTGTCTGATGTCGCAAAACGATTGGGGTTCTGATGATTCAAAACGAACCTAAGGACAGTTTTATTTGAATGTATTTATAATTTCCTGTTTCCGGAAACATCAACTGCTACGACCATTAGTGTTCTTCCCCAAGTGGATGGTGAGATCAAGCCTCTACGTACCCGTCAACTTGTGAGGAGGGAAGGAATCTCTAACCATCGGGGAACCACCCCAGCCGGGTGAAACTCTAATCTCCTTGCTATCTAGCTAGTGTCGAAAATCCTGCGACCGTCGGGAATCGAACCGTAGGACCCCCTGTCAGAGACACTGCGGTCACATTAGTCAATGCCCTGAGCCACCTCAGGCGATTGTTTTTGACATTTACGGTTTACGAAGCTACTGTTCCTCAAAGAGAAATTACCGGGGACGCGAGAGCAAGAATACCTGTCACTCACTTCCTGAACATACGGGGCTGAGATGTAGTATATTGTGTCATTTTTAGGGCGGAATGTTCGCACGGGTCCAATGAGAAGTAAATTATTCCGCTTAGAGAATGATTTCTTAATTAATTACTCTTGTTATGAGTTTCATTGTTTAACAAATTTCGGAAACTCAGGTCCAATCAGAACACCTGTCTTCTCTATCAGCAAGTCATAATCTATTGACATATGACACAGCTCTCGTAACAGATAAAAACTCTGACCAAACAAGTTGCTTATCTCATCGCTGATGAGCACCGCAATCTAGCCTTGTGGCGACTTTTCATTCAGCAACGCGAGAACGCAATACGTCGCTTCTTCCCGGAGCCAGAGCTGCACTAACAGCGATTGTTCACGACGCAACTCTAATTCGCCAAGTTACTCGGCGACGGCGTGCAAACAAGAGAAGGCGCTGAGGCCTCTACGAAATGTTGCGTCGAGCGATATCTAATATTACGGTGATGCGGCACAGCGAAGATACTGAATTTCGGAATAACACGGAACAATCTGTTACACCAGCTATTTTCATCTAGTGCATTTGCTGACGATAAATCAGTTCTTGCTTCAGACAATAATCCAGCAGAGGCTTATAGATTGCTTCACAAACATCTCGACAAATACAAACATGGCTAAGTACTCGGTGAATACGAGCAAATGAAAGCAATACAAGTCATATTACTTTCACCATAAAGAGAAGAATTTGTCCCTCAGTGCAATTGAATAGGACTAATCTACCACAAACAGATTCAATGAGTTATTTAGATGTTTATCTTAATATGAGACTCACGTGGAAAAAGCATATTATATGTAAACGAAAATAAGTCAGTTAATACGTGTATAAAAAACTGTATTGGTTGTTAGGTAGGTAATCAGTGTTAGCTTTACACAATAAATTACTCAAATATAAATCATTCTTAAGGACTGTTTGTACTTGCTGCATACTGTTCAGGGGAACCAGTAGCAAATGCAACGTCCAATCATTCAAAGATTTCAATCCAAAGTATTGAGAAATATTGCTAGAGAAATATTGCCTCCTAGGATGTTTGAAAATATGTAATTTACTCTAATTTTAAATTACCAACAGGCAATGAAGAAATAAAAACGTATAGTTATAAATATATAAAAAAAATTAGAATACCATACCAATACTTAAGCCATACATTTATTAGACAACAGTTTAGATAAAAAGACGTGTTAAAAAGTTCAAGCCTCTTGATTTATCTCACAGATTTTGAAGTGTAATTATACGTGTATCAACTTTATGGAGAGATACTGGTGTAATAAGTAGGGGCGGATTTTGATGACCTACATTACCAAAAATGATCAATAAAATGCTCTTAAACTGTTATAAAATGTCCTAAAAGCAAAGCAAATTGATGTAAATATTTTATCAAATTGTTTTTAATAATATTTTATTTTGCAATTTGTTTGAGTACAAACATTTGGCAAAAATGCATACAATTTTGAGTTTTTTCCTAAAAGCCAGTTTATTGATAGTTTTGAGATCTAATTTCTATTCTTTTATCTATTAATGATGTGTTTTTCCATGTACAGTCATTCCTGTCCAGTGTAATTCAAGATATTTTGCTGAGTCGTTTTTGAGGAATAGGTTGTGATCCGATTTTTAATAGAGTGGCATGTTTCGTGTTTCAAGGTGAAGATAACTTGGGCAGACTTTTTGTCATTTGTCATGAGGGCGCACAGCGTTTCTGCCACTTGTGAATGGATTGCAGATTGTTCTTCTACGAGATCCAGTGATGCTTCTGCTGAGATCTTTTTTCCGAGACTAGATGGGCTGTGTCATCCCGCGTAGGTTGCTGACAATTGAAGGCCGTTTATTCTGATATTAGGAATGTCGGCATGTATAATAGAGATAAAGGAAAAGGTGCAGCACACTTCTTGAGGAACCAACGCGAATTTAATAGGGATAAGTTTGAAGTTACTCTGTAAATTTTATTTGAAAATATCTCTCGCGTGGGTACGATTTTAGTAAAAAGAATAGAGTAAGGATAATGGTAAGGTTTTTGCTAATTTTATACATAAACCTGGGTGCAAACTTTATCGAGGCTGGCTTATGTCGAAGAACAGAGCAGACAATATTCTTTATTTTCTAGCGATTCACTAATTTCGTTTACTATTACCGATGGATTTGTTCTATTACGTCGAAATAGGCTTTGTCCTGAACCCCAATTGATGATGGGGTATATTTCTTTTTACTTGTTAGAAGTGGATTCAACGTGACAGAAGTAGTTTCTCAAAAACTTTGGATAGTGTTGGTAAGAAAGACTATATAGAGTCTGTATAAGTAACTACTTCATCGCATTGGTTTGCCCGGTCTATAGGGATGACTATTTACTTGGGCTATTTCCATTGATCGGCAGGAAGATGTCCTAATCTTAGAATGGCATTGAAAATGGAAGTAATTACAGATATACTTTCTTGGTAGATGGCGTAGAATTGTTATACGAAATCATAATCATACTCCGGGAGCTTTGCTATGTTGGTAAAATTTTGATTAATCGTTTCAACTTCTGCGAGCACTTACGGGCTTGATTTGGGGAGCTAGTTGCAAAACGGTGAATCTAGGAAAGTTGTATAATTTCTTACTCTTCTGCTCGGCAGTATTGTAGAGGAATGGTTGAAAGACCGTAGAGAATGAGAAGGCAAAAGCATGTCCGTTATTCCTCTTTCGATTTTGCCATGTACGCATGTACATAGTTTTATCTGTCGAGGAAATAGAAAGGTTGTAGATTGATCTCTCAAGCATTTGGTGGTTTTTCCAAAGAGAGTACTCTGAATTTGAATTGGAGTCAGTCTTATAAGTATTATGCTGTAGAGCGTTGTTTGGTTGTTTCTCGAAGTATCTTTTAGGTATTTGTGAAAGCAGAATTTATGTCTTCTTTAGTTGCTGAAGGATCTTCTGTGATTTTGCCATTGTTTTTTTTAATTTGTGTTTTGCTATCACCTTTTCCCTTATTAATTGTGGGATATTTGTTGTTTTAATGTTGCTTTAATTTCTGGTGTAGAAATACCATGCACGCTTGAATGTAAGTATGTCTTGTTAACGTATTCTATAGCTTCATTTACACATCGAGAGCAGCTTTTCAATGGAGATTAACAGTGCTGTTATTAATTGCCATTCTGAAGAAGTTATTTTCCAATCGTTTTAATTGTTAATGAATTGAGCTTTGCCTTGTTGTCTTCAATAATGAATGAGGCTGATGATTAGTAGAACTGGTGAATGGTCAGATGATAGATCTTGTGACGGAGTAGGTGCGGATATAACTTTGGTTTACTTCCTTTTAACCAATAAAGAAATCTAAACATAGGAAATTTATGTTTAATGTGCAGTCGGCCAATAAAAGTGGGTTGTTCCAGAAGAGTAAGTGAATAATCTTTCGGATTTATTATAGATTCATAGAGAGATTTCCTTTTGGAGATGTTAGTACTGGGAGCCCCACAAAGGATGCTTAGAATTTGTAGTCACCGCAGAAATAAATCTTGGACCAAGTGTTTTGAAGAACTTGTGAACTGAGAATTCCTGAATTTTGTGTTTTAGGAGGAGCAGTATACAGCTGCAATTTCAATGTTCGAATGCATCCTTACTGAATGGATGTTGCCTGCAATACATGGTGCTATATATGAGATGTGAAATGAATGATATTTAATTTTTTTCTCCGAAACATATATGGCGATCCTCCATGTGCTGTACCATCTGGATGGTTTGGGTGGTAAATATCATGGATGTTCCTTGAAGCGAGAAAAGCTCTTAATTGTGAAATGAGTTTCTGAAATGAGCATATATGTGCTGTATTTGTGGTTAACTGAAGAAAACACTTTAAAACTTATCCTCTGTGTTTGTAACAAGCCATTGGCGTATCCATGACTGCTATTTTATATGATTTGTTCATAATTTAGTTAGCAGTTTGACACAAGCATTTAAAGTGCAATTTATCTGTTCTGATTGTCTGCTTAGTATAGTTTCCAACAACTTTCGAAAAGACTGCTGAATTATTGGAATAATTGATTATTAAGACTCATAATTTAGTGCATTATTGTGTTAAGGTATTCTTCTGTTGTGAGCTGTTCAAAGTTTTGCATAAGTACCAAAAAAACGCGATGGATCGTAAATTATTGTTGAAGTAAGTCTCAGTTGTGAGACGTCTTTCTTGTATTGTATTACTTTAAGTTGGTGAGGCAATATAGATTTGAATGTTGAAGAAGTTTTTGATTGCCTACTGGATATTTTTTTTAATCGTATTCTTTGATAAATTTCACACATTACTTTATAATCGCCGTATGTGGCACCATACACAAAGAGCACAATTTTGGGAGGTCGTCTTGATTTTCTTTTTAATCACAGTTTTTGCTAATCGCCGATTCTCACCACAGCATCACTACACCACCGATAAGGATGATTGCAGTAGTGCTTCATGTGCCGCAGCCTTTGGCAGCGATGGCCTGACAAGATCTCGCTTTACTCTTGGACGCTTCAATTATTATTTTGATAATTTTGAAGGTATAAAGCAATTTATAAACGCATATGTTATTAATCTTTTGGTTCTAGAAATCAATAAAAATACCGCGGTAGGGGAATTTTTTGTTACAACGGTATTTGCAGTTGTTGGATATTTCTTACGTATGACAGTTTTTCTTCTATTTCTGTTTCAAATTCATCATATTTCACTGTAGGGTGTGGATATTTCTTAAATACTATCTAAATCCATTTCTTTGTTTTAGCTGATAATGTGAAACTACAATTTCTCTTTACATAGGTATTTTTAGTAAGTGATCGAATAAGCTTCTGGTGTTACCGGTAGTAAATTTTAAATGTAATCTTGGCCCACAAGCTGGCAGCATCTACTTCTTTATTACGGCGTTTTTGTAAAAAGTTTCTGTCTGTCATTGCGTGGAAGTCATTTACCCAGGGTAGAAATATTGGCGTGGATTTTTGCAAACATTTTGAATGTTGTTAGATTTTTGATGTGGGTCATTGGATGTTTGGTTATTGGGGTTTCGTCGTCATTAATAGTTCGACGATCTGAAATCTATTATTTTGTTGGTAATGTTAGCTTAACGTTTTGCACTTTGACGTTTCGGTTTGTCTTTTGAATTTTCAGGGCTGTTTGATTTACTTCTGCTTGCGTTTGCTTACAACAACCTGCATTGTAGGGTGTTGTTATCATACATAAATTACTGTCAGATGATTAAGTTCTGGATTTATACTCGGTGATTGAACTTGGGACGACTGTATGGAGAGGAAATAATGGCAGTACTGCTTCTTGATAGCGGAAACTGTGATTGCTGCGTCAAGGAGTTGCTGTTTGATCTAGTTGTAGCTGTTGCGACTGCAAGTTTATTGTTGCTGTTCTTGCATTGTTTTTTGCTGTTGTTGTGCAATAACTTTTGTTGATATTCACATAACTGTTTGGATAGGCGAGGTTCGTTCACTACTTCCATTGCTGCCTGCTATGCTCTGTCGAGTCGAGCATGTTATTTGACTTTCACTGATGTCTTTAACGAACATGGGGCCACTCGTTACAATTTAAATAAATAGGTTTATTTTCGTGACTTTCTGAACCTACACTGAGAATTCTTCACACGCACACTGAATCAAGTAACTAACCTGTAGCTAATACACTTCGTTCATTCTGAGTTCGCTTATCTTTTGCGGCGGAGCAACACAGAAC
>BOPP01000182.1:1732478-1752373 GCA_017312745.1 Gryllus bimaculatus
ATTTTTAATACATGACGAGGAGTAAGCGTCCATTGACACGGACTCCATAATATTACAATTTATTTATTCAGTTAATAACACACACTAAAACATTTCGATAACTAAACTCAACATACTGAAAAATATAAGACTGGAAAAGCCATATATAAAATATAAAAACAGAAAATCAATAACAACAATTTATTTCGTAAGTCGAATATGTCAGGTCTTAAAGTATGATATCGTTTAAAGGACGTCTGGTAGTGGTCACTAATTGTCTAGTATTATGGCAAGAATGTTTTGATGGTTTAATAGTAAGTCGTTGTAAGTATTTTTTGCGCTGGTCTTGTTAATTTCTTCTTTTATTGTTGACATTTGTAAGATCTAGGAGTTTAGATGGCGTTCGTTACGTACCGAAGTGCTTTACAAATTTTCTTATATAAGCTTTTAGATTGGAAAGCGATGTATAATAATATTTCAATATATTTGAATATTTTGAGCTGCTCCCGCAAGAGACTGTATCCGTACGTACCATGACAGGTTTTTAAAAGTGACACTGCTTTAATACAGAAGAATTTTGTTTTGGCGAATGCTTAAGGATGAGTTTTTCCTAAAAACCAGTATATAATGTGATAGTATTTGAGATCTTAATTTCTTTTCTTTTATATACTTTATGTGTGATTTTCCATGTACAGTCTTCACTGTCCAGTGTAATTCAAGATATTTTGCTGAGTCGTTTTTGAGGAATAGGTTTGTGATCCGATTTTTTAATAGGAGGGCATGTTTCGTGTTTCAAGGTGAAGATAACTTGGGCAGACTTTTTGTATTTGTCATGAGGCGCCAGCGTTTCTGGCCACTTGTGAATGGATTGCAGAGTTCTTCTTACGAAGTCATGATGCTTCTGCTGATTTTTCGATGAAGCTAAATGGCTGTGTCAATCCCGCGTAGGTTGCTTGACAATGAAGCCGTTATTTCTGATATTCGGAATGTCGGCAGTGTATAATAGAGATAAAGGAAAGGTGCAGCACACTTCCTTGAGGAACCAACGCGAATTTATAGGGATAAGTTCTGAAGTTACATCTGTTAAATTTTTTTGAAAATACTCTCGGTGGGTACGATTTTAGTAAAGATAACGTAAGGATAATGGTAAGGTTTTGGCTAATTTTAATACAATAAACCTGGGTGCAAACCTTATCGAAGGCTGGCTTATGTCGAAGAACACGGCAAGACAATATTCTTTATTTTCTAGCGATTCACTAATTTCGTTTACTAATTCGATGGATTTGTTCTATACCTGTCGAATAAAGGCTTTGTCCTGAACCCGAATTGATGATGGGAGTATATTTCTTTTTCTTGTAGAAGTGGATTCAAACGTGAACAGTAAGTAGTTTCTCAAAAATTTGGATAGTGGTTGGTAGAGAGATATATAGGTCTGTATAAATATCTACTTCATGCATTGGGTTTGCCCGGTCTATAGGGATGACTATTTACTTGGGCTATTTCCATTGATCGGCAGGAATGTGTCCTAATCTTAGAATGGCATTGAAAATGGAAGTAATACGCATATACTTTCTTGGTAGATGGCGTAGGAATTGTTATACAAGAAATCTATCATATCCGGGAGCTTTGTCTATGTTGGTAAAATTTTGATTAATGTTTCAACTTCTGCGAGACACTTAGGGTTGATTTGGGGAGCTAGTTGCAAAACGGTGAATCTAGGAAGTTGTTAATTTCTACCTCTTCTGCTGCAGTATTTGTGAGGAAATGGTTGAAAAGACCGTAGAAAATGAGAGGCAAAAGCAATTTCCGTTTTCCTCTTCTCGATTTTGCCCATGTACGCATGTACATCAGTTTTTCTGTGAGGAATAAGAGTTTAGTATTGGATCTCATCTAAGCATTTGGTGGTTTTCCAAAGAGAGTACTCTGAATTTGAATTTGGAGTAGTCTTATAAGTATTATGCTGGTAGAAGCAGTTGTTTCGTTGTTTCTCGAGAAAGTAATCTTTTCAGGTTTTGTGAAAGCACGAATTTTATGTCTTCTTTAGTTGCTGAAGGATCTTTGTGATTTTGCCATTGTTATTTTTTAGATTTGTGTTTTAGCTTATCACCTTTCTCCCTTATTAAATTGTGGGAATATTTGTTGTTTTTATGTTGCTTAATTTCTGGTGTAGAAATTACCATGGCGCTTGAAATGAAGTTGTCTTGTTAGTATTCTATGCTTCATTTACAATCGAGAGCACTTTTCAATGGTAGATTAACAATGTGTTATTAATTAGCATTCTGAAGAAGTATTTTCCCAATCTGTTTTAATTGTTTATGAAAATTGAGCTTTGCCTTGTTGTCTTCAATAATGAATGAGCTGAGATTAGTAGAACTGGTGAATGGTCAGATGATAGATCTTGTGACGAGTAGGTGCGGACATATAACTTTGGTTTACTTCCTTTTACAATAAAGGAAATCTAAACATAGGAAATTTTTGTTTATGTAGTCGGCCAATATAAAGTGGGTTGTCCAGAAGAGTAAGTGATAATCTTTCGTTTATTATATAGATTATCATAGAGAGATTTCCTTTTGGAGATGTTAGTACTAGGAGCCCCAAAAGGATGCTTAGAATTTGTAGTCACCGCCAGAAATAAAGTCTTGGACCAAGTGTTTTGAAGAACTTGTGAATGAGAATTCTGAATTTTGTGTTTTGAGAGGAGCAGTATACAGCTGCAATTTATGTTCCGAATGCATCCCTTACTGAATGGATGTTGCCTGCAATACATGGTGCTAATATTGAGATGGTAAATGAATGTTTTAATTTTTTCGCCGAAACATTATGGCTGATCTCTCCATGTGCTGTACCAATACTGGATGGTTTGTGGTAAATATATGGTGTTCCTTGAAGCGAAAAAGCTCTTAATTCGTGAAATGAGTTTTCCTGAAATGACAATATATGTCTGTATTTTGGTTAACTGAGAAAACACTTAACTTATCCTCTGTGATTGTAACAAGCAGCATTGGCGTTCCATGCTGCTATTTTATATGATTTTGTTCATAATTTACGTTAGCAGTTTTGACACAAGACTTTAAAGTGCAATTTATCTGTTCTGATTGTCTGCTTAGTATAAGTTTCCAAACTCTTCGAAAGACTGCTGAATTATTAGAGAAATAAATTGATTAATTAAGACTCTCATATTTAGTGCATTATGTTGGTTAAGGTATTCTTCTGTTGTAGAGCTGTTCAAAGTTTTGCATAAGTACCAAAAGGCGACTGGATCGTAAATTATTGTTGAAGTAAGTCTGCAGTTGTGAGACGTTTTTCTTGTTTGTATTAACTTTAGTTTGTGAAGCAATATAGATTTGAATGTTGAAGAGTTTTTGTTGCTATGGATATTTTTTTAATATACGTATTTTTTGATAAATTTCACACTTCCTTTATAATCGCCGTATGTGGACCATACACAAAGAGGCCAATTTTGGGAGCAGTGTCTGTTTTTCTTTTTATCACAGGTTTTTGCTAATCGCGCGATTTCTCACACAAAGCATCACTACACCAAACCGATAAGGATGATTGCAGTAGTGCTTCATGTGCCCAGCCTTTGGCAGCGATGGCCTGCACAAGAGATCTCGCTTTAACTCTTGGAACGCTTCATTATTATTTTGATATTTTGAAAAGGTACTAATGCAATTTATAACGACTTGTCTATTATCTGTTTGGTTCTAGTATCAATAGAAAATAACGCGGGTAGGGGGAATTTTTTGTTACAACGGTATTTGCAGTTGTTGGAATTTCTATACAGTATGCAGTTTTTTTCTATTTCTGGTTTCAAATCATCATATTACTGTAGGGGTGGGATATTTCTTAATACTAATTAAATCCCATTTCTTTGTTTTAAGCTGATAACATGTGAAACTCAATTTCCTCTTTACTAGGTATTTTAGTAAGTGATCGATAAGCTTCTGGTGTTACCGTAGTAAATTTTAAATGTAATCTTGGCCACAAGCTTGGCAGCAATACTACTTATTTATTCACGAGAACACGAACAAGGTAAGCACTGCGGAGCAGCGGCCACGACCGTTCACCTCCGCTGCCACACGAGAACTATTTTATCAAATGAAATTCAGATGATCAACTCAAGCTGTTGGATATGTTACTGATGTAATCGAGGCTTCTTCCTTTCGTTCAAGTGAACTCGGCTAGCAAACGTTTGGTTTGGACTGGACCAAGAAATCTTAGTCTTCGGTTATCGTGAAATCCGCCGAACCAACAATGGTGCTGAAGGCGTCACAGGAATCTTAGATTACATGCAACTGCTGACAGAAAATCTAAGCGAATAAATTGAATAGGCTACACAGGAATTCTGTGATGAACATTTATTCCATCTCGTAAATATTATTTGAAGCAAGTATCATTAAAATGATATAAGAATCGATGAAATCCGCGAAAAAATGCTTTAAAAATGACAAAAAAGGTAAAGAATGACGTATTCGCCAAAAAATGTAAAAAAAAGGCATATAAATATGGGTTATGCAGCTGCAGTGATGCGAAGGAATTAGTGATGCGGCATACATAACAACACATTGATATTACTAAACATCGATGTACAGAATTAAAACATGGGTGTTAATAATATATCGACTAAAAATAATCAATGTTTTTAATTATCTATGTTTTAAAGTTACATTTATTAACATCTAATAACTTTTAGTAACCTCTAACGCTACATCAAAACTGTCGTTTTAAATTTATTCTCACAAAGATAGGTGTCTTGAATAAAAAAAGAAAAAAAAAGGAAGAAATAAATTGTTTAAAAATTTATTTTATTGTTTTTTTATTAAGGTTAAAAATACATTACAATTAAAATATTGGATGTTCTCGAAATTTTTTTAGGGGGTTTGGGGTATATGACCTCCGCGATCCTTCGCCTAAGACGTCCCCTAGCGCCCTCACAAAAATCTGAGCATCAACACCATACGATTCCAATTGAACAGCGGCGTTACAATACTTTAGCCTCTTTTCGCATTTTTTAAACAGTTATTTTGCGTAATTTGTGCTTGAAATGAATTCAATTCATAAAAACAAATTCAGAAACCTCTTCTAATTTTTCTTCAAATGTTTTCCAAGAATAGAACAAGGAACGCTTAGAAGAATGGAGCAGGTCTCAATTTCGCCTGAATGTTCTAAAAATGCAAAATTTTTGGGAAAATTGCAATTTTTAGGAAAAAATCTCTATCATTAATAAAATTGTATGAAGATGTCGAAAAAATTCGAACTTTGTGATAAGCAATTTTCGAAATGTCTGAGATTTCAAAGAACACGAGACCTTCACCAATCTCCCCATACGACGAGGACAACGCTTAATCAAACCGTTTGGTGCTATTTTTAAGAAAAGGTTGAAAATGTTTTCGCGGTTTCATGAAAAGTACCCTCAAAAATAATAATATTCATTCCAAACTCAGAGGGCCTCGAGTTTCTTTAAATCGATCTGGCAATATCAGTTTTGGAATAGATCGGCTTATTGGTTTAGGCTCTAGCGTTTTACCACAGATGGCCAAGTTTAGCCGTATACGTGAATCGAATTTTCGGCAACAAGGACCCACAAAAAACATGGATTTTGACCACACAACGTGTTAGTAGAAGAAATTTTCGACATATTGAAACAAATTTATCATCTTTATCGATATCAAGGCCTGGCAATAAGTTTTTCCTGTCGAAATTCTGCCGTTTTCCGACACACGACTACAATACTTTCTTTTCTTACGAAGAAAGGGCGAAAAAATAAAAAAAGTAAAACTGAAGACATTGTAGTGATTTTTAAGCGTAGTTGTCTGCTGAAATATTTTTTCTCTCCGAGACAGCAATGTTAGGAAACGTGTCTAGTTGTTGCACACAAGGGCTCAAGTACAGGTGGACAGCAGAAAACGAGGCCAGGCCAGGCCTGAACTGCCTTCTGCTGCTGTCCTCGCCGTGCTGGGTACCGCTTGGGAGCAGCTCTCGCTTATGACTCCTCCCCCTTCCCCAAGCGTGTCCTTCCAGCTCCTAGAAATGTTCGCCAGTGCCCTCTGGTTTAAACTGCCCAAGATATTCTTACCAACTTAAAAAAAATCATACAATAATTTTAATACGAATCAATTCATTTTTTGTAATATCTTATTTACACTTTTCAATAATTTTAATATTCTTATTTAATACACGTCATTCGATAATTTTATCCATTATGATCGACGGAAAAGAGATTTAACTCAATTTTTTAGTGTTTGAGTTCTCCTCTTGCTGATTCATTAAATTCAAAATTGGAAATGCGTGCTTTCTTTTATGTGTAAGATAATATTTAATAAAACAAAGACGATAATTAAAGAGATATTCAGAGTTAAATTTTTAGCCTTTACGGGTTGGTATGTCTGCAGGTTCGTGATTCCCCGAATTTGTCTGATGTGTACGCGATCAAACTGTATTCTCCCTCGGTTCCGCTCGATTCAGTTCGTAAGTCGCTGGTCGCTGGCGTTGTAGGTTGTCGCAGGTAAGTTGCTACACTAGTGTTTCATGAGCGATTTATTTACAAGTGAACTGTTATCCGAACAATAACAATATAGAAAGGCGTACAATGTAATTTTATTTTAAATTCTTAATGTAAAGACTACTTAGGTTTTTGTGTATTACCGAAAAACATACAGTAATGGGAGTTTCAGTGAATATAAATTGTCGCTTACGATTCAGTCAACGTTTTGTTATAATTTCTGTCGAGGGTGAACCTTTGAACAAAAAGTTCAATTAAAAGGAAAAATGTGAGACCAAAATTATATGCTGTATCCAAAAAGGGCTGGAAATATTCAAGGATTTTTCAAGAAACATGGGTCTCGAAATACATGTCGTTAACAGGAAAGTGAATAAAACTACCAAACATTACTTTTATTGCGTAATGCTTAGAGAAGAATCTTATAATAAAAAATAGTAATTCATTTTTAAGAAAATATAAACAATTTTCATGATCAGGAATATTATTCGAGCTTGAAAACGATATATATAATCTAGAAGATACATAGAAATATACATATAATTTAGCAGATCCCTTACAAGTTTCCAATTGTCCAGTGAACATAATTTTTATTCGAGTGTTGTATGATTACATTACTATTAATAGATTTTTTTATAATACTATCATTGCTATGTGTGGTCATTATGTAGGTAATTATCGTAGTCGCCTATTTTCAAAATCTTAATAGCATTTTCCAAAGTAAAAGTGTGTGTGCATACAATTTACTTTTGTACAAATAAGGTATATCTTGTTATTTGATATTTAATTTATATTCCTTTACTTGACGCATTGCGTTTCGCGTGTTAAAAAAACGCAACTCGAGTCTTGTTATTTTTAATTCAAGAGCTGTGTTTGAAGTAGTTAGCATGAAATACAAGTTAGGACATATTAAAATATCCTTGACTTACGGTATGGCGAGGTGTAGAAGGGTGTGTAGAACTTCCCTATTTTTTCACGTAATCTTAAGTAGAATACTATAATTAATATCTTTAAGATATGGCATCCAATAACGAGAGAACGGGACGAAACGAAATAGGGACACTTTCACATTCTGACAAAGTTTTGGGGGACAACTGGGAAAACGGGACGATGCTGTATTTATTACAGGACGTTTACGAACGCAACTATGAAAGTCTCGGTGGGGAGGTTGCTAATGGCAACTTGCTATCCGCTTCGAAGACGGCTGAATAATCTCTCGAAATTGGATACTGTAACATCCGATACAACTGCGATAAGCTGAACTGAGAGACCACTGACAGAAAATTCGGGGAACTAGCCTTGTGACAGGCCCACGTTTTGTCTCGCGTCTCGATATTACGCGATCGACGCCGAAAAAGTTCAACTTTGTGGACGAAAATATTTGTTCGTCAAATTCAACTGGGGCCGTGAGTGTATTCTCGGTTCCTGTGTACGATTATGTTGACACTCATTTCATTCAAACCATACGTGTGGTATGTAATAATTAGATATTATTTGCATTAATTTCAGAAACTTGGGCGTACCTGCGCTGGTGTTCCAAATATTCAGTCATTCCGCCAACCGATAATTATATGAAAATTTATTTTCGTTACTAGAATTCAAGAGTACGTTCCAAAAACATTATTTAAAGAAAGATTATTTACACGAATTATTGTTGACTAAAGATTGTTCTATTTCGGATTTAACTGCAAGTGTGTTAAAAAATTAATTGAAGAATTGAAAGCTTTTTGATATTCGATGATAGTAGGTTGACCGTTTATATTCGATTAATAGTGATTAGTGATCCAGGGCGCGGCAATTGCTAAAGTCATTACTCCCGTGAGTTTAATGCCCGTTTTTATAACGGGAGGCTGTGATCTTTCCGCCCTCTGTTGGCGACATCCGGCGCCGACCTACCCATGGGCAGCTAGCTCCCGACTGGCCTCCCGGCACGTGTGGTAGCTTAGTGCATGTAAGCGTACGTGTGTGTAAGTAATGGGTGAGTACGAGTCAAAGGAGAGGATAAAGAAAAGATCGCGGGCGGTCTGTGGCCCGTTTGCTAGGTTACTGCTCCGGCATTCGTCTTTTGTTGATCGGAGAAACCTCGGCAAACCACCGACCAGAGCAGGAGGTCGCTAGAATTGTCGCACAGATGGCGCGTGAATTCGACATAGCTGTGCAGCTAATGTCGCAAATTCTGCCACCGTCGGGCCTCGAACCGTAGGAGGTCAGAGTCACTGCAGTGAAATATATTCATAACCGGGGCCCCCTATAAGGCGTAGTTTATATATGTTTATATTCATCTATCAGAGAATTCATTTTCAAGTACTCACTTGCTTTTCGACGTGATTTGCCTGAATTTGTATAGTTTGTTTTTGTTTGTAGTACTGCTTTTAGTTGTAGTCTGGGAAGTAAATCACTGGTAAAAATTTGCTTTAACACCATAATGCACGCACAAGTGACTTATCCGAGCCAACCCGGAATCTGTTAAAACAATCGTCTGCTAACCTGAACCGAGAACACAAATACGAACAATTAATGCGGTGTGCGTCTCGGGTCAAAAGTATTTGTTTTCAGACTCGCTTTTTGGCTAAACCTCGGGCTCGCTGGTAAACAACCCTTAGAAAAGAACGAAAAAAATTATAAAAAATACTTTTCAGTCTCGATGCAAACATATTAACAATTGACAATACTCGTAAAAAATCCAATGGCGAGTAGGGGCAAAAAAGAACTCCGTCCCTGTGACATTTATGTAATGAATGAGAGGACAATTCGTATCTGGACGCAATTCGAGAGAGGTCATTCATCAAGTTTCTTCCACCGATGATTGATGATAAGCTTTCACATGACGTTTTTTCCCGATAAATACTACATGACGCTACTCTGAGGAACATGGAAGACCGCATACGTCGGACCCTACATTTTTAAGGAATTCTTTTAAATTCCTGTTCGAATTTACGACGGATGATGTTAAACAATGTAGATTGTAATTAAACAAATCCTTAAGTTGAGTGGTTACAAGCAGTGAAGGTCTTAGTTCAAGGATTATGATAACGTGTATGTGATTTTACACTTTTCGTAATTTATTGGACTATAAAGTGGCATCTGGTCTGAATGTAGAATTTCATCCAGTTGATTTATTTACATTAATGGCATCGTCAAACATTGCAGCAAGCTAAATATAAGCGGCCAATCAGCAATCAAAAAGTAAATACATCTATCTAGACGTTTGGTTGTATGGTTACTAAATTGAAATTCAGGTGCAAGTTCTTTTTTGTCTCGAGATACAGTGTTTTGCAAATGAGCAAATAATGCTTATTTAGAGTCTACAAGTCTATGGGTGAATAGAGTGCAATATAATTCAATTTCCACTTTTGTCATTTTGCTTTGAACATAAATATCAATAATTTGGAAAATTAAGCCCATCAACCTGTAAATTTACACAGGAAATGTGTTCTTTCATGATCATAGAAATAGATATGAGATATTGTTTTGCCGTATGTGTTTATTTTTCCATACATTTTCCTTATAATGATGCCAAAGTCGTAAACACCACACCATTTCCTACCATCATCATTCATAATCCTTTATTCATCCACTGCATACCAGCATATTGTTTTTTCCAAACTTGAATTACATATCGTAATATCTAGGTTTTAGCGTACTACGTGGTTGGAAACAAATCTAACTTCGTAGACAAACTTCGTAGTCTTTGTCGTCTGTTCTGACGGCGGCTTTTCGACTCTAGCTACGTAAATGGAACGGGCGAAGGCCTGGCTGATTGAGTACGGCTGAACGAGCTGCTCCGGCTGCCCATTTCTGCGGTTTCCTCGCGCTTTTTTCCTCCCCCCTCTCCTCTCCCGGCCAATCACCCTGGCGAGGCGACCATTAAATAGCGGTGTAGTTATGAGTAGTATTCACGTTAGCACTTGTGCTTGAGCGACAAAGGGGGAAAGGGACGGTAACTTTAACTTAGTGAAAATTAGAAAGTTTCTTCATGCCAACCAGATAACGGAGAATATACCTAAAAAAACGGTCAATTGTTTCTCTCACGACCCTACCGTCTCACTCCTGTCCCCATTTCTCTTTAGAACTGACGATTCGTCTAGCACCCATCTCCCATACGAGCCCCCCTCCGCCCCCATGATCTTCAAAGATCCCAACCGAACTGCGAGCGCGCGTTTGTCAGATCGAGGCTGTTCGGCAATACAAAGAAGGAAGTGAAATGTTAACACAGCCGGAAAGTAGTGTTAGCCTTATCGCGAGAACAAGGGACGAGAGCCAGTTACAGCGATATCACTCGTATGAATACATGCGTGTTATTCTTAACGCTGCTTATCGACTTCTCGTGTGTTCTACTTCGCAGGTGTGAGGACGTGCCTGCGATGCCGAGCAACGCGAAGGAAGACTTCGTGGTGGAGCACGATGGGGAGAAGTACAACATCGGCAAGTTCCTGCACTTCCACCCGGGAGGCAGGAACACGCTGGCGGCGTTCGAGGGCAGGGACATCACGCAGAAGCTGCGCCAGTACGAGCACTCCGACTCGGCGCTCTACCTCATGAAGGAGTACAAACTGCGGCGGGACGCGCGCGGCGGCGACGACCTCGAGGTGAGCCTGGCGCCAGATCGTTACTCGCTTCACACTAGACTCCCATCACCGAGCGAAGTGGCTCGGGGCGCAGCGCGCTCACGTCGCATTCGGGAGGCCGAGGTTCAATCCCCTTGCCGGCCATCCTCAGCGGGATTTTCGTGCAAATGCTGGGGTAGTTCAAATGAACGAGCGGAAATCCGGCGTCGCCTGCCGAATTCATTGATTACGTGAAGTCACAAACGTTATGCGAATTCGAGACATCAAGGTTCCTGGTTGGGTGACCGACTAGGAACCCCGGGATCTAATGGCGCCGAGGCCACTTACCGTTAACGGGTCTTTTAATCGGATTATGTATTTGTATTTAGCCATTATTACGTTTGGCGAAATGACAGCGATCAGTTGGGACGCGATTATGTGATCGGGAGCTTCGTTTTATCTTAATTTTACTTACTCGCTTAGTACGTACTTTTCTAATAAAGAGGAGGTATTGTTATCAGCAATTTTTCTACAAAAAACTGATAACAATGAAGTGAATAAATCTGATTCCTATATGTAAATTACTTCCTCGAACAGGTTGTGCAGTTGGAATCCACGTTTTGTGCGTCCTTGATACCGAAAATCGATTGGCCGCAAAACGTCTGCGCGCCCGTCTGTGGTCAACGCTGCGTCTACGCCGTTCAATTTTCTCCACAATCGATATCCTGCGATCGATTTGAACGAACTCTTAGTTCTGTAGAATTAGTTCCGCAAAGTTTAAGCAGGATATTTTAATTTTTGGAGGTACTTTCCAACACGTTTCTTTAATATTCTCAAAATTGTCTCAAAACCTTTGTCTTCGTATGACGTAAAGAACGATTAAAAGAATAACATAAGTTTTATTTACAGTAAAATCCCCATTTTTTCAAAATTGCGAAAGTTCAAAATGTTTTCGGCGTTTTCCTACAACTACAATATTGAAGATAGGCATTTTTTCCCTTAATAAAATTTTCTTAAAAATAGATTTTTGAAATCAATTTATGTACAATATTTCGAATATTTGAGTACTTTCCGCTTAATTTTACGTGAAAGTACGGGCGAGAAAGTGAGTGGTTTTAGCACCACTAGTTGTTTGATTGTGCTACTGAATGCCCCTTAGGGACACTAAAATAAAAGCCCCTTTCAGCTCTTGAATTTGAATTCTCTTTATTTTTAAATGATAAATTTAAATCATTAAAAATGCTGGAATATTATCGGGCAATAAAAGAGCGTTTATTTGTTATAACTTGGGCTGTCATTTATATTCTTTTGCATTTTTTGTTAACTAAAATATCACTTTCAACAAATTGTATACGTTTTGAGGCATTTAGAATCAATTTAAGTAATTTTTATTTCGCATATATCACCATAATTGAATATTTTTGCATATTTGAGCCGTATTTGCATATTCTCCCCTCATTCGCAAAATGAAG
The DNA here is from genome assembly GCA_017312745.1 of Gryllus bimaculatus. Taxonomy (NCBI): domain Eukaryota; kingdom Metazoa; phylum Arthropoda; class Insecta; order Orthoptera; family Gryllidae; genus Gryllus; species Gryllus bimaculatus. The sequence goes on from BOPP01000182.1 coordinate 1,744,976, forward strand.
CCCATAAGTTACAGTTCCGTCAGCGTGTAAGCGGCTCTGTCATTTCTCTCGCCACTTGCCTAGTTACATCATATGACCTGCTATGAAGTAATGGGCTTCCGAGGATTTGTTTTCGTTGCCATAGCCACGGATCAGCGTTGCCATTCGTCTGACTTCTACGAAGTCGCTCGAGTAACACGCTAAGACCTGTCATCGGGAGTATCAGTCGAACTGAAATGAGCATCCGCCGAGCGCCTATGCGTCCCCACACACGGCGCAAACGTGGAGTGGTGTTAAGAGGGTCAGGCCCGTGAATTTGTCGTGAATTGGGAAGTCATGTTTTTTTCCAATACCTATATTTTTATTTTTTTAATGTTCATTAACTGCATCTCCCATTATTTTCCTAACAAATTAGGGTTTTTCAAAATTAAGTCCTTGACGTCTTGTTTGTCGCTTGTAACAATTTATATAGTTTCTGTATCTTTTTTTTGGTTTGAAATACGTTTTCCACATTACACTTTTTATTCATTTTTACACTTACACATTACATTACACTATTTCGCATATTTTCCTTTTTTAATTGCATATATTATCGAATATATATGCGGATATTTCACTGTTTTTATTGCATATAAATCACAGCCGTAGTTATAACACACAATTATTTGTCTTCATCCGCACCACTTGGACGACTGGTTTCCGTGGCTGGTTTTCGACATTCGCCTACGAGGAGTTTAATGCCCGATTGATATTATCCAGAAATTTGTATGACTCAATTTCCAATTTACTGTAATTGACATTTACAATATAGTGTTGAAATTAAAAAAAAACGATGTAATGCAAAATTATTACATTGACTCTAAATTGAGTATTTGAAATACGTATGTATTTAGCAAATCAAAACCTAATGCATTTTGAGTGTATATTTAAATTCTTATTTACAAAGTATTATGACGAAGTATGTTAGTGTTATATTTAGTCTTTTGCCCAACCCTGTATGTAAGTAAGCAATATAACCGAAATAATATTAATAAATTATAACTTAGAATTACATTTAATGAAGTTATTAATATACTTTTTATGTTTTGTATTAACGAAGAACAATACAATTTACACAAGGCTCCTCCAGGAAAATTCTCTAGTTAGGCCCATCTCCGTCGATTATTCAGATTATACCAAGATTGAACCTATACATCTTACCAACGTAATGAAGAGTATTATATTGTATGTAAAATCCAGAAACTAATATAATAATGCAAACAAGTACCAGACAGTACATGTGCTGCATGATATTAGTGATAATAGGTGGAATGATATATTAATTTCTCAACGTAATTGCTTCTTGGCGCAGGACTCGCATCACGACTATGGTTATGATTATCTTTCTATCCAGTTGATTTCTAGTGAATGCTAACATGTCCTTAGTTCACTTCGGGCAGTGCGAAGCTCAAACGTCTCACACAGTTCGACGTAATAAACCTTACGATTGTAAAACGGACTGCATCATTTAAAAAAAACAATATTGAACAGAAAAATAATTTAGTGAATGTAAAATCTCATTCATAATGTTTATGTCAATGACAAATTACCGTCGAACCGTCTGGAAGTAAGTAGGTCTATAACGGTCATCATGACTACGTACATCTTATTTCTGCTCTAGATTTCTCATTCTGTTTGCTGCAAAATCTCATTACAGCTAGGTAATTACGACATGCTGATAGCGACGAGAATGAATCACATAAGTATTACTATGTTTTGAGTGTGTTCACTTCACGTCATACTATGAGGCAGGTGTACGTTTCAATGTTCAAACTTCTACTCGTTATCTTCTACAGGATCTTCAATTGAGTTGAAGTGTACCGGAAACATGTTTTTCTGGGTTGGAAACTTCAAGGTTACTGTGAAATTTATTGTATTGGGTAACTAGTGTCCGAATAAATTCGGAAGGCGCAGGCTGTTGGTTGTGGAAGGGGAAGCCTTGCAGCGTATTCGCGCTCTAGCAACTTACGAGGTGTGTGTCGCCACCATGTTACCGATTAACAATAACAAAACAACTCTCTGCACTGTAGGCACTATTAGCACATAAAATGCACTTTCACACATTAATTATAGTTATTAACGAAACGAGTGGATAAAGAGAAGTATAATTGCATGAGTAGTATGTTCAAAAAAAAACGAGCGGCGATAACGAGTTTTCTTGCGTATTTACCACTAGTGCAATTAACCCCTTTACTCACGTGTTCTGTTCAATATTTCTTCGTTTCTATTTAAGAATAATTTAAATTTTGGGAAATGCAAGCACATCTTTAGAATTTCAGGCATACATTTGATGACATTGATTCTAAAAAAAGATTTATTTTAGTGGATCTTGCATTGAGTTTGTAAGAAATGTGTGCAAAAGGAAGCAATTGAACATATTCCGAATGAAATATTATAATATGCTGACAAAGCCATGAAAACATTCCTTCCCACGAAACTTAAGACAGATATGAGGAAGAATACGTGTATAAATATTAGGAAGTAACAAAAAGTAGTCACTTCTGACAGTTTCGAGAGCATACATTTTACAACAGGTAAATACAATTTATATTTTTTATATTTGTAATGCTAAGATCAAATATATTACATATAAAACATTTAGTTTATTCATGTTAAATATTTTATATTATTTCATTAGTCAGCTGGCATAACGTTTATGTCGCCAATTTATTTTTATTCCTTCGTTGTTTATATGTAGTTGATGTAGTTACGTAATTTGTAATGTACATTTTTGTTAATTTTTGTTCACTGGAATTACCTTGGCTTGTTATAATATCGTAAGTAAACTATTTTGCTCCTTTTCTGAATACTGATAGATAAGTGTGGAGTTTTAATTACACGCGTACTATTAGCCTACAGATAATCCACGATTTTTCTTGGAATGAATGAGCATATTTATTTAACTAAACGAAGACCCCTTTTATCTGCACTGGAAATGTCGCCCACCTCATTTATTCGAGGTATGCGATTTATTTATTTACATTTTGAAATGTCAACACCGACCACATGCTGAAGCTGCCAATTCGCTGTTGCTCAACCCCTTGCAGTCTGGATGGGTTTTAAAGAGAACTTGAGGCCTATACTCCAGCGAAAATGCGGTCCCGGGGCAACAGAAATTGGTTTTTCTGAACCATCGTGAATACTGAAGCTTCTTCCTTCCTCATTGCATTACGTCAGATGTGTTGTAAGCAGTGATGCACTGAGTACGAGAATATAGACGTAACATAAGGGAGGATGTTTCTATGAGAAATTGCGGATTAATATAATCAAAATCAAAACTGTTTTCGAAGTTTTCCAGTCCATCGGGGAATTTAACGAAACCATTGATATCTCTCACATTCTGTTTACTTTTCCATCAGTTTAAGCGCATATCTGATATTGGCAACATAGATGCCTACGAGGTCTAATGGCCAGTGTCATGATTCTTTTCGCTTATGCGTTTTTGTACACCGCTGTTGTAGGGCAATGTTACTGAAGTTGAAATTCAACGAACACACCATGACAAGAAAAAGTCAACATAGAAATAAAATGCCTTCATTTCTTTCAGTTTCGTCACGTTGGGGTTAAAGTCTATTACTCATAAGTTGTACTACCATGTGTAGCTTTTCATTTTCCGCCCTCTTCCGTAATTTCTTCATACCAATATTCAAACCAATTTCTCGTACCAATAAAGAAAAAAAATTGACTCGTAAAAGAGGAGTCCAAAGCTTCAGAGTGCATACCAATGGATTCCGTCTTAATTGCCTGAACTCACATTAAGAAATCATATCTATCACGCTCTGTAGTGTTGGTTCTCGAACTCGTTGCTATATTAAATATCAGATAGTAGGAGTTGATGAAAGTGATGTAATGTTATTTAAATATGTAGTAATGCTTGATAATAGTAGATTGGGGAGATAATGGACTATTAAACGATACAGTTCAGACAGTTATGGTAATACAAGAGCCGGTTATGGTGAAGAGCAAGAAAAATTAATACGGAAGTTGGACTTGACGAGGATGATATGGTATATAAATATCAGTAGATTGCAGTGAAAAATTTAGCCTAAGACAAAAATGCAAATAAAATTGGGGATGAGAAAGGAAAGTACGAATACGACTAGGGAATAAATTGAAGAATACTTATTTCTAAATCTAAGAGATCAAAAAATAATATATTTTGAAAAATAATGACTGGTGGTTTTTTGCAAAAAAAAAAAATTGCGCTTAAAAATTATTTTTGGAAGATTTGTTAAAACTTGTACATCACCTGAATTTTTTATTTAAATATGGCGATATAATCCCAATCACCAAAAAATACCTTCAGAAACCCGGTTATATAAAAGTACATTTTATGTGCACCGATATCATTATACAATACATTATTATAATATATTTTGTTTTTAAGTATCAATACTCCGATTAGCCGTTTAACAGATAGAAAGTCAATTTAGACCTAGAGGTCCCTGACGGTCAAAATCATGGCGGTGCGTATGCTATTCGGAGCTAGATGGGAGTAAGGTGTGACCATCCCAGGTGACCACTTGAATGCCAAGGGTGGTGGGTGCAGAATGTAACAAGTACCGTAGGGTCGTATTATTTCTCTCCATCGTGTATCGTATGGAGACGGCACGTCCTAACCACAACATTGTAACGTCAGACCGCGGCAGCGGAGCATTTCGTCGCTTATCGATTTTCCAGCCTCACATCAAAGAAATGTTGCGTGCTGGCGTTGAGCATCCTCTTAGCAAGTCAGAACGGAACTGTCGCGAACTGTGCGTTCATATCCTGTTGCACGTACGATCAACGTGTCTCGTGATGCTTTGTTATGATATTACTTCGGCCACCACGTAGAGTTGTACGTTGATGTAGAGTTACGAAATGTTACGTATCTGGACTGAAACTAGTTTTAGATTATACCTGGTATAAAAGTTAACCTATTTTTCATTATCTCTCTTACGTTATTTCTCTCTTCCTCTCTTTACCTACAGACCTTTAAACTTCGTTCCTTCCGCAATTTGTACAAAACCCGTGCCTGGTATACGATGGAGGATCTAAATGTAATATTTTGAAATGTTTCTAAGCGTTAAGTAATAAATTAATTTGAATGTATTCAAGGTGAATTAAAAAGTACGATGAAGTTTACTATTAAAAAACATAGGTGGAAGTGGAATAATCATAATTTGCATCAAATTGGATTTTTTTGTTTATTCCCTCTTATGTCGTACACGTAAACTTAAGACTTTCCCTGAAGAGGGTAGAGCATGATGGCCAATATGAAGGCAGAGGTACTCGGAAAAGCGAGTGGCCAGTCAGGCTAGTCATTAGAGCCGGAAAATATTGAAGGCTAGATGAAAGTGAAGTGTGGTCAGCATATGTGGCCATTTGAATGCAAAGAGTCAAGGTCCAGAATGAAAACAATGTAGAGCTGTCAAGATATGTTACATTTCCTTTTTGAATTGTCATCAAATGAGAACATTCAGCATCATTCACAATTTCCTTTTAAACAAGCTTCTCACATTAGCATAAAAATGTTTCCCGGCGCGAAATATCTTCGCGGTACGTAGGATTTCTTCAAAAGGGTAAACTTAAATCAGAACCAGGCGTATGAGAGTGTTAAAACCAAAAGAGGCAACTAAAATAACAAAATGTTTTCAAAAGGAGCTTTCATTTGGAGCATTTACAGTGATTAAATGTTCATAATTGTGGCAAATATAATATTTTATTGTAAGTGTCGTCATTTTATAATTCTGCGGCCACAAGGAGGTAAAGCCTAAAAATTATCTTTTCAAATAATGTGGGAAAAACTAGAGTTTTTCAAAACTATTCATTTCTAATAGTGCGAATGTATTGCCTGTTGTACTTGAGCAAAAGAAAGACAAAAATATGCGATTTCGTAGTTGTACATTTTTTATTACTTCGCAAATATGTTTCCAAATAGTTTTTCCGATTAACATCTGATATGCTAGAATCCGAGAACTTCAGATCAGGAAGTCCGCCGTTCTTACCACCAGAAATCCTACTTACGCAGATTTAAGACCTACATTCACAAACACCAAAAACATCTCGCGAAATTACTGTTATAGGAATGTAACAGTCATGCTAAAATTCAGTGTTGCTGTACTAGTTTCAGAAATCTCATCAGAAATCTCTTTCAGAAATATTTAAAATATAGAAGATTTAGAGAAATGTCTAATCATGTGTTTGTGACTGCTTCTACATGAATATTCAGAATTAGAAGGAGAAAATACATGACAAAACATGCCTTGTTTTTAACTGTCTAGGTAATTTGGAATGCCTTAAGAAAGATATTAGTGTCGACGCGAGAGACGTCAATATCCGAAAGTCCTCTAAGAAATACATATTTACATACATCATTTCAGTAATAGGTTAAAATTGAGAAAGAATCATGTCACCTACAAGGCTACAACGCGCAATTCCTTATTAACCTAAAGAGGATCGTAACACAAAAACAAACTTTTCGTTATCTTAAAGCTTTGAGCGAGTCACTATCAACCGTCTGTAAACCGAATCGCTAGTCATTCCTCTCTAAAGTTACGGCGACCTCGTGGAAAGCCTGCGGAGATTTCGTCGTCGCTATGCGATTTTTTTTCCGCCGCAGTGACTGAAATGTTTCTATTGGGATAGATCTGGGATAGATCCACAACTGGCTTTGCTTTGATTCCACCGATAAACACTCTGTGCTCTGTTCAGAGGAGAATCTATTGAATCCCAAAATCACACGAACATACAGGTGGAAACAAGGAATTGTTCATGTCTTTACGAAAAGAGAACGTTCATCCATGCAATTTGCAACAAGGACCCAATTTTTCCACACGAAAGGTGTTCTGACCAGTATGGAACGCCGACTAACTATGATTTCATAACTTGTTAATACCCGATTTCAACGAATCTGATTTCCTGAAATGCAGATTGATTCCAAGCAGGCAGGGCCGGCGACCTAAGTCCGAGTGGGTAGTTCATCCGGATGGGGGATCCCCTTTCCCCCTCCATCTCAGAACGAAAATGTATACGAAGGCCCCCCAAAAAAAGTTTGTTTTTTCACAAATTGTCATGTTTATCATAATATTGCCATCAAATTGTAATCACAGTTATGTCATTACATTTATTTTATGTAACTTCAATTTTGCAATGCAAAAACAATGCGGCGCTTTGTTTTTTTATATACACTCATTTAACAACTTTTGAAAATCCATTTTGTAGGTTATGTCGCTATAAACATGTCAAATCGCAATATTGTTGAGTCGATCTTACAACGTACAAAGTTAATCGCATATAAGTTTTGAGCCGATGCAGTTCCGAAAAATTTCACTAGTTTCTGGAATTTGATGTATATGAAATATTTCTCTCAGCCCAAATTCCGAGAAGGTATATATATAT
>BOPP01000182.1:1754827-1784557 GCA_017312745.1 Gryllus bimaculatus
GTCAGTGCATTTTTACGAATCCAGCAAGAATAAAGCGTCATAACGAGATCAAAAACTTCATAGAAGGGACGATGCTCCGGAAATCGGACATTGTGATGTCCACGGAAGCCAGTTTCTCCGTTGCTGAAGTGGTTAGACTCACACCTGACCTGGTAATAAAAAGCCGGGAAGGGTTCCACGTGGTCGATGTGACTGTCCGCCACGAGAATGGGTCTAGCCTTCTGAAAGCTGGGGAGGAAAAGATGGTAAAATATCAACCAGTCATCCCCCTGGCAGCCCAACTTCATGAAGTACCCAACGCAAGAATGCTGTCAGTGGTGATTGGAACCTCTGGGGCTATGCCAAGATTTACAGTCAGTGCCCTTAAGACCCTGGGGATCACGTCTCGAGGCGATCTACTGACTATCTTGTTAATTGCTCTCAGAAGCTCTATTAAACTTTACACACAATTTGTAAATTACGATGGAGCAATTTAGTATTGCTGGTAGTAAATGCAGGAAAGAAACTTCAATGTCCTGTGAGGAAGTCTAGGGAACCCATTGGATCCTAAAATGCCTAGGATCTAGGACCCAGTTACCACGACTTTAAGTGGGAAGTGTATGCTATTTAATGTAGCGTATAGAAAATCGTGTATGTCCATGTTTTGTGGGTCCTCGATAACGAAAATTCAATTGAGGGCAAAACGTCTATCCTTCCGTTTGTCTGTCTGTGAACAACGCTATCGGCTAAACTAGCAGAATTTTCACCAACATTTTTCTCTATCAATCTGACTGATGACCTTGAATTTTGAACTGATATTTCAATTTTCGGGGGGACATGGAGCTTCTGGGTCATTTTCAAATTTTTCAAAAAGCGAATCCAAACGTTTGATAAACTTTTGCTGTCGGATAGCGTAATCGATACAGAATTCTGCAGGTCCTATTTTAATTGAAATCCATGATTTTTCGAAAATTGCGAAAGTGCGATTTTTTCGGCGTCTTCCTACAACTACAATATTGAAGATATAGATTTTTTCTTCATGAAATGTGTTCTTTAAAGAAAGGTTTTGAAATAAGGTCATGTTCAATTTTTCAATATATTAATTAATAATTTTTCAATATTCAATATATTCATTACATCTGCTTTCCTCGCCCCCTAAAGAAATATGAAATTGTTTCCGAAGATAGAAATAGCTTATTTAAAAAATACATTTAGATTACTGTTAATTTTAAAAGTAATGGATATTAATGGAACTGTAGCTAATATCTTATCATATTTCACAGTTATAAAACGTTTTGAAGTAATGCACTTGAAATAGTGTCATTACGTAAGTGCTACACTACGAGAACAAATATAACAGAATTGTATTATACTTTCAATATTCTATATCTGAAGCATTTTATTGTCTACATTGAATATCTGAAACTTTTGATATCCCTAAAATAAACACATTCTTTATCCAATATTCTAATAATTTCCATTTGTAAGCGCGAGAAGGCACAAAAATGCCCATTTTACTGAATATTTACAAAATGATACATGGCAATATTGAGAGAACATTTCAATTAACTGAATGGTCGACTTTTCGTTTCTGTATAAACTATATTTTTTCGTAGACACTATAAATCAATATTTCTTATATTGTGTGATCAGAGACATTTGCATTAAAAAATTGAGATCCAAATATCTTGATTGAAGTCTGACTTCCCGAATATCGAAGAGAATTGAACTCTTTTCCAATATGGAGATTTCCAAGAAAAAAGTTGCCGTTTTTGGGAGAAATCTTTTTCGAAAATGTGCCATATTTTGTTCTCATATACTCAAAAACATATAGGTTTTTGAAAAACCATTATTAGAGATATTTTGAAGTTTATGTGTTAACAAATGTACTAAACAGTGAGATACATCTAAAATGTACATACAAAATGTTAACATAGCGAGAGAAATTTAAATAAATGTCTTTGTGTAATTTTTGAGAAATCTCAATGGCGTGACCTTAATACTATTCAGTAGCATTATCCGTAGAAGTTTAAAATATAATTTCGTAGCTGTTTTTGAGAAAAGCTTGGTTTTGAAAACAACCCATATTTTACCCAAAATTGCCCGAAAGCTGGTAATATTTTCGAATATTATTCTTTCGTTTTTGAATGTGCTGTAAATAAGGGATGGGTTCAATTTATTCATGTTTGTTTCATTTGTAAAAGTTAAAAATAATTACTGTTTCTGGCACAGGCGCTTCGCTACAATTGGACTTAGTGAGGTTAAAACTGAGCTAAAACTGAAGTTAAAACTTAGTATGGAGGAAATTACAATATTTCAATATTATGTACTTATTTCCAATAATGCTTGAAAGTAGGTGCTGTTGTAGCACTTCTAGGTTAAATCGCGTTTATTCCACCCAAATTTACTTATAAAAACTCGTATTTTGAAACAAATGAACATAATTTGAAGAAAAAAATTCGTTAGGAAACATCTTCAATGTTGTAGTTGTAAAAATAAGCTAAAAATTTTAACTTTTGAATTTTCGAAAATTCAGATAATTTAAAGAAAATAGTATCTGCGCCATTTATATAAACATTTTTGCTTTAAAATTTAAAAAAAGTGTCCTTTTTTGGGAACATATTGGGGCTTCATCTAAATCACCTACAAACATCAAAATACCAATTTAATGTTTAAGGGTCGAGACATCAGCCAGATCGAGTGGGGAATATCAATATGGCGAGTTTTTGGTTAGTTTTCGGAAACAGAACCAAAAAACCACTTCTGTCGAAAAATAGTAGTTCATGCCATTAGTTTATAATGTTAAGCTTTATTGTAGTAGTACTATGTTAACTATGTTAAGAGCGACTTTTCAAGTTCGTACGAATGTAATAAAGCAACATTATAAAGAAGTTGCATACGCTATGTTTTGTATAACAGTATTATAAATTTACAAGAAAATCAAACTTAATTTTTCAAAACACTTTTTTTGGACGTCTTGGGTAATTCACATATGCTTGTATGCGAGAAAACTTGTGATCGGTTGTTCCGTTTATTGTTACCGACCCACGATTCTGTCGATGCGATTGTCTGAACTTGTAATGACGCAATTATTAGTACCATAATATGCTAATATATCATTAATTATGCTGTAAAATTACCAATTATGAACTTTTTTCAATAGAAGAGGTCGTTTATAATGCTGGTATACAAAAAACAACGCTTTTTCGTTGTAGCATTACATAAACTTCTCTACAGCGCGTAGTAGTGTTGAAGAAGCTAAAATGTAGTGAATATGATGTCATTTAATGTGAAAAATAATGGAATAGGAAAAATGCTAATACCGATTGACAGTAAAAAGTAGGCTATCATTAATTCAATTTCATACGATTTCCGGGCCTATTTTCTGATTGCGTTTGCAAGGGTACAGAAATGATAAAATTCTTCCAAATCTTAACCTTCAACGATCTCTAGTCATTTATTATATTCCTTCTTTCCGTCCATATTCTAATTTTCATAAGAAATGCTGTGTATTCCATTCCAGATTACTAGCTCTACTTCTATTCCTTCACTGCCAAGTTTGTAGGCAGTTTTTCATGAATTTTTGAACGAGCATGTCGCATGAATCTATTGATACGTGCTACGCCTAAGTTTTCGTTTTACTGAATGGATGATTCGTCCCTTCGTTTTTCATGACTCCCAAGTTTGGCGCTTCATAATAATTACGCTGTTCATAGATTTCAGACATAAACTTGTTGCTTCGATTAGGCATTTTCTGGGACTCTGTTATGTCCATTTTTTATTCTCTTCAATCAGCACTTTAAGAAATAAAAATTTATGTGTATTCTCCAAGGGTTGTTTGTCTTTCATAACGACCCTTGTTCAGCAGATCAGTCTTGTACTCCGAGGAACGAGCCTGCAGAGACAGACCTTTATTTGGTGAATGCACAATTGAGTGCTGGTGGGCGGAGGGCCTGGTAGAAAGGGACGCCAGTGAACGGCCTTCTCGGGAGCGGCGGACTGAAACGTCAATCAGAATTAGGGAAATAGAGCGCCGGGGCTAAACCGATGTACTCCCCACAGAACTTCCCTCCGTCTCTTTCATGGCTATCCTGTATCGATCCTCCCTCTTGGCTTCAAACTCGGCTCTTGCGCTTCAATCCTGGACGCGAAAGATGTGAACATTGGTGAAGAAAGGGGACGCGGCAGGCGATGGGGTGTTAAGAACAGCCAGCATGTAGCGGCGAGCGAAGCAAGCTTGCACGGCATACTCCGATTTAAACATAGTGTCCTTTTCCGAATCACGGGATGGAAGGAGTGGGGGCGGTTGTCATGCAATCAGGAGCTTTTATTCCAAACGTTGAAGTCGTAAGGAAGCTTCGACTGGCTCGTATCAGAGTTCCCCTCTATTTCCAGTTTGTGGACTTGAAATGACACTACTCCGCTCATTCTTTCCGTTATTTGACAACGGAAGATCTTAGAGGAAGGTGGAATGATAACAGAAGACCTTAGAAGTCAAATGTATCTAAAATAAGATGGAATAATGGTGATATTTACAGAATTAGTGTACGGCGTTGGATTTAGGGAGCATGTCGCCATCGCGCTATACGCCCACATTTTTTAATTTTTTCTCGGAAGTTTGAGAACTAATTTCAAATTCGGATTTTTGCTAGATTTTTGGAAAAAAGGCTTCGAAGCGTAAATTTTATTTTAAAATGGCGTCAAATGCCGTTTACAGATCGAAAATCGGACCAATGGTTCAGACGTTATCAGAAAAGTAAATTCCCCTGTGATAGTGCTGCGATCTATTGAATTTTCCTACAGGTAATTTTCGGTGCATTTAGCCTTAAATCGGAGTAGAGTTGAGGTTCTTGGGTTGGAGTCCTTCCAGTAACGGATTTTCGACTCTAGCTGGAATAGCTACGACGAATTCATCTGCTGTCTGGAGGAGAATTCGAACGGTTGGCAGCTCTGATCGGTATTTCTCCGTGGTTTATTCGATTAGTACAGGCAAACACAGGAGCGGTACCTTAACGTGTCACGGACCGCGCGCGATATGTTCCCTTTCATTGTCCTATCCAATCCCCTTACTCACACATACATATGCACTTCACAACCCCACATACCGGGAGACCAGACGAGAACATAGAGCTTGTCCCGACTGGGGCGATGCCCCACTGAAGAGCACTGCATCCATGGAGTAAGAAATATTATGATTTTAAGGTTCTTATTGTAATTAAGTTTGTTCATATTGTTGAAAAAAAAACATTTTCGACATTTCAAATATTATCCGCCCACAAAACTAAATTAGCATAAAAATACAAAAAAAGTAAATACAAACATTGAAAAAATAAAAATAATACTTTCAGAAATCAAAAATAACTAAGTTACAGAAGTGTTCTTGTTGTCAGAATATTTACAATTTTATTTATATTTTAAAATTATTTTCTGAGAAATTAGACCATCTTCTATCAACTAATGTATATTTCAGACAGGAAAAACTTCGTTTTACGTTTACACTTGTCTGTGTGCCGAGCCTCACTCAGACGGAGGTGTGCACGCAGTTAAAAGCGGCCAAAAACTGCGTTCGTTCTCCCTCGAATCTCGTAGGGCAACGTCTGTTCCGAGAAAGTCGATGGATTTGAAACGCAGTGCAGCTGGCCGCTAAGCTTCGTGCCCAGGCGTAAGATGCAATGCGACTCGCGCATGTCTCGTGTTGGTCTGTTCAGCGAAGACTGACAAAATCCGATTGGGAGCATAGACCACGAACATAGCGTTGGCTGAGCGGCCACCACCAGGGCCGCGAACTTAGTTCGTGGTAACACCACAGCTCCGCTGCAATGACTCAGAAATTTTAATTAGGCAATTGGCGCCATGAAAGGTATACGACGCTCAGTTCACAGGGCAACAAAATGCAGAATTGATACCATGGATCAAAACTAGATGAACAACTCAAGCTGTTTGGTACGTTACTAATGTAATAGAGGTTTCTTCCGTTTCTTCATGTTAATTCAGCTTGCGAACATTTGGATTGGATTGTTCTTTAAAAGTAAATCTCGGCCTCCATTTATAGCGAAATCGGCCGAACTGACAATTGCGCCGATCACAGGAACCTTATATTACAGAGTACTCACAACAGCTGACATCACAATATACGAGCGAAGAAATCGAATAGGCTACTCAGGAGTTCTGTGGTGAACATTTGTTGCACCTCTTAAATATTGTTTGAAGCAAGTATCATTAAAATAATATAAAATTGATGAAATCAGCGAAAAATGCATTAAAAATGACTTATTAGTCATAATCGACGAAAAATGCAAGACAATAGCTTATAAAAATAGGCAATTTTGTATTGTCTTAACATAAAATGAATTTCTGTACTAAACGGCAGTTCTACAGTGTAAAAGAAGGAATAGACATTTCATTAAAAGCCGTTCCTAATAATAACTAATAATACTACCAATATAGTACCGTCATCGGAGACATCAATATTATATTCATCATTAGTTATATATCATTTGTATTATATTCATCTTGAAAGACATAATCAGTATTACTCAACTTCCTTCGCTTAAGAGTATCAAAAATGCCAATCGCAACAGCCAGACAAAATGTGTGTTCCAACACTTAATAAATGTGCAAAAAGTGTGTTCCAACACTTAATAAATTTTTCAACTAAATAGTGATTGTGCATCTTCATCAAACGATATTTTTAACAGCCGATTATAATACAAAAAGTAACTTTCAATTTCATCTTGGAAAAATACTAGATTTTTCAACTTCATGACTTACGTTAGCTTGCTTCATTTACAATTGAACTTTATTTTACGCGACAATATTAATAATTATTAATTTTACTTTCTCGCCTACTGCATTTGCAGTATAGAGATAATGGTTGTAATGCTGTGGAAAACACACCGATTTTTTTGCAGAAAAACTTATTGCCGGGCTGAAAAAGCTGCACACGAGTGTTGCGTTGACGCGCGTTGTAGAATAACTCTATATCTTATGCGAAACGGCACACGAGCGCTTTGGCCGTTCCACTTAAGATAGTGTTAATTTACGACGCGTGTTGCTTATCGCGCGTCAACGTAACGCTTGTGAGGCACATGCCTGAATGTATTACAGATCGCAGTAAACGATTTTGTTTAATAACAACTCGATTTGAGATAACATTTAGAGTTGCAACCCCCTCCCTCAAGGTCGCTCTACAGCAGAATTTGGAAACAAATGCTCAGTAGCTCTGAAGTTTTCAAAGGTCGAAAAAGGTCACCACATCGACAATGGCCATCCCAAGCTCAAAATCCAAAAAACAAAAATTGGTGGCTTCCCACTTGCAGAACGTGGAGGATGCTCTTTCTAGGGGTGAGGTTTACAAAACGTATTTATTTATTTCTCTTAATTTTAGAATAGTTGAAGAATAAAGTGTGAACATTATTAATATCGGCATTGAGATAATGTAACATGATCCGATACTTTTTTTGGGCCCTAACATGTTCAGGGGTGAACATTGAGTGGTCATCTCAGGCCAGAGTGTCTGACCACTATCAAGCATTTGCAATTTCCAAGTGACCACTATTGAAACATATTAAAAACTCATCATTTTTAGTCAATTTGTATTTAGAAAGAGATGCTAATTGCCCATTGAGTTTTTCTTAATGAATTGAGTTTTGTAATCCACGAATATTGAGAAAACTACAAAAATGTTCTTGACTGTGACTTATTACTATATTTTCATTCACTTTTATATAATAGATAATTATGCATGTTGGTACCATATTATACATATGACATATTAAATAATATATTATAATATTCACATTCATTTGTATTCTTTGTTGCATGTTCCAGAAATTGGTGGATTGGAATAAACCTATGCTTAAGCAAGTGGGAAAACTTGGTGCCCGCTACAGTGAATGGGTGCAGTCTCCAGTTGACAGAAAATTGCGCCTTTTTGAATCAGACTTTGTTGAAAAAATGACAGTAACACCATGGTACCTTATTCCAATTATCTGGATACCTCTGGATGTGCTATTACTGTACAAAGGTTATTCAGATACTAAGCAGTATTTTGAAGGTGAAAATGTGTTGCTTTTTTTTTCTTTCGTTTCAAAATAATAATATGAAAAACTTTTGTTTTATGATTTTTAAAGTAATTGATGTAAAAAAACCAATAACATCCTTTGTTCTCTTTTTAAGATACATACTTACCACCGTGGGTATTGTTTTGCTTTGCAAGTGGTTTTCTAGTATGGACATTACTTGAATACTCAATTCATAGATGGTTGTTTCACTTACACCCACCTGATACATCACCAAGACTTATAACATTTCATTTTCTCATGCATGGATTACATCACAAGGTAATTGTTTTGTAATTAAAAATATGTAAATTCACAAAGTGTTGATAGTAGTCATAAGTTTTATATTTTTTTATTGATATAAAATTAGGTTACTGTAATTTTTGCATATATTACGATTACCCTAAATCTTTTTCACCTTAATCCTCCCAACGTTCATCTAGTGTCGCAGATGAAGTGGATTGATGAGAGTGGACTTAGTTTGGTATTATAAGATGAAACTAATTAGGCTACTGCTAAACATGGCAAAAAATATGCATTACAAAAGTAACGATATAAAAAGGTTTTGATTCTATTCGTATGTCATCCTCAAGCTTTCGTCTGTTCATATGCCTCCCATATTCATAGGATGCGCCCAAGTTCAAAGTTAATGGCAGTGTGCTTCTTCTGACAGGTTCCATTTGATGAAAGCCGGCTTCTCATCCCTCCAGCCCCTGCAGCAATTGTTGTGGTAATATTATACTGTCTATTTTATTCGATACTTCCGTTATGGATGATGCATTACTTTGTAGCTGGAATTTTGGCAGGTAAATATATTTATTGAAACTATTCTCAAAATGTTTTCATAATAAATAATGTCTTCATAATAAATACTGATATCCAAGATAGATAACTCAACCATGTTTTGCAGGTTATGTGGTATATGACTTGACCCACTTCTACTTGCATTATGGCTCACCTCGACCCAACACTTTCTTTTATCATATGAAACGCTATCATAATCACCATCATTTTACAGAGCCCGACAATGGTAAATTTCTAATAAATACTTTACATTTAATTATAGTCTATATTATTATTCCTATTTCTGTTTCAAAAAATTAAAAAATTTGAAAATAATGTCACAAAGTATTGAAGCACCTATTACTGATTAATTCAAATCTTGACTTGTTTCATGTGCCATTCTTGTTTCAGGCTATGGGATAAGCTGTGACATATGGGACAGAGTATTCAGAACCCAAATATATCTCAAGAAACTAAAATTTTCCTTAAGGTGGTGAAAAATAAGTCTGGTATATTTGTGTGATTATTTGATATTGATGTCTTTGAAGCCTTAACTTGCCATTTTGAATGAGGTTCATGGACAAAACCTTGCTGTTTCATGTCCAATACATTTTCATATTTATAGTCTACATCAACAAATAAAAAAAATGTACAATTACCCAGTAAAGTTGCTGTCATTGAGCCTAATATTGTGATACTTTAAGGGAAAATATTTAAAGCCAAAAGAATTCATATTATTAATGTTGAAAAATTACTAAACTCAAGATTTCGGAAGAGTCTTTCTTATACATGTTGGACTGTAAAAAGGATGTAAAAAAATGTTAATTTATTTTTGATTAATAATATATCAACATATTTTCTATCCATTTTTGTAAGTGTGTTTGAAGCACTCTTGCACAAAAACATATCTTTATGTACTTAGAAAGAAACTTGCATTTGTCAGTGCATGCCATACACTGTACCTATTATACAAAAATAATACAAACATATTTTTGAAAGATAATAAAGTATTATATTTTTAATTAACAGTATTAAAGCAGGTAATGATTAAATTCAGAAAACTGAATTCTCAAATCAGTATTCTGGTGGTGCAGTGTCATAGGATTCTTAGCTGTGAGACATTTATGCTGTCTTGTAAAAAGTTGTTTCTTTTTTGTAATAAGTGTGTATTTTGAAAAAAAAACCATGACATTATGAGTGTGTGTGTGTTTTTTTAAGTCTGATGAATATAATGACTAATAAAAGTTGATATAAAATAATAACAATTATTTAAATTATTATTGCTACCCATAGTCTTAATTTTTTTTTTTTTGCTCACGAATTGACTGACTAGGACTATGCATTCATGCATTCTGCATTTACCATGGCTCAGTATCATTATCGCGGTGGCAGGTGCATATAACTTGTAATTGAGGACCAGCATTTAGCTGAATCTGATATTTATTCCCCAAAATTGTTAGCCTTGGGCATATGGAAGATGAAATAATGATGATCATAATGATGGGTGAAAGGACGACACTCATACAGACATATACAAATACAACCATGGCTAAGATGGAACTCGGACCCGCTATCTTCTGGTCCGAAACCACTAGGAAACTATTGCTTTAGTAATCTCTGCCATCTGATCGGCCCATAATCTAATTAATTTTAAAAATAACATATTATTCTCTATAATGCAGTTAGGAAGGAAATTAATAGGAAAAGAACCATAACACACGAGGACATAATGAAAAAATTTCCTGGCTCCTTTTGAACTTTGTACTATTGGTAAGTTACTTTTGAAGTACCATTTGCCAAATACCAAGAACGTATTTCTATACAAAATATTTCATAGCAATCAGAAACTTTATTTATTGGGGTTTAGAGTCCCTTCACCTACTGAGGTCATTGAGCCCCATAATAGAGGAATGAAAGGCGAAGAGAAGATGAACTCTCTTTATTCACCGCAAATTTAGAGTAAACTAATGGGGGCTCAAGCAAGGGGAAGCAAATGTAGCTGTCAGGTGTCTCAAAGTTTTTAGCAATTGTGCATTTGTGAAACTTTTAATTGAAGCTTTAAAGGGCATTGTTATTGTTTTTACCCAAGAGAAGTTTGGACAGATGTAAAATAAAATATAAGGTTTTTTTTCCTTCTCAAATTTCAATCTACTATGTTAATCATAGAGGTGAAAATAGGCAAAACACTCAAAATCTAAATGTGAATGGTAGGTCTGGTGAGAAAAGAGATTCAGATATTTAATGGTAATTTCTTTAAAGGTGGTGGTAGGTGACACAAAAGTATTTAACATAAAAATTCGAATATAGCATGAATTATGTTGGTTAAGGTACAAGAAAAATACGTTAATCAAATATCATAAAAAAGTATATTTTTGTACAATTGTTCAATTATTCCATCACAATAAATGTTCTTACAACCGTCTTTCCCTTTTCAAATAAATTAAGGTTGCAAATATAAATGCGAAATGAATAGTTTTAATGTCAGTCAAATATACATTTCTTTTTTCTCTTCAGTACTTTTTATTTGATACAGTATCGTTTTGTATCCATAATGAATACAGAAATTAAGTTAATAAAGGTCTCAGGATGTTTTACACGATGGAGAACAGATGAAAAAAATTCTCAATTTGTTCTCTTTACTTCTTATAGGTCAAATTGGGTTTCTTATGTTGCACAGATAAATTCTGACAAAGTAATAAATATTGTAATTGAAACAAATATAATGCAAAGGCTTATTTTCTTTGTTAACGTATTACTTGAATGCCTGTTACAAAAAACTGAGTAATTACAAATTTCCATTGGTCCTGCATTCAAATCACATATTCAAATTAACAAAGTTTGTAGTGTTCGTTTTAGGCAAGGTTGCAGATGAGTTTTCACTTAAGGACACTTCTTTCAGATCTTACATGATTACAATATTCATTATCCTCAAGTTGTGTATAACAATAATTTTGGTACATAAGAGTACAGTAAGATTATATTCACAAGTGAAAAAGTTTGGCCTCTCAAGTGACAAAAGCAGCAGGTGCTATTTTACACTAGTGAATAAAATCTAAATACCCCTGGATACATAACCAATAAGTAAACAACACAAGAAATTTAACATGAAATATCCAAGTGTATGTTGCTGTAATAGGTGAAAATTTTATTGATCACATCTTTAATTATTTTTAACAGATAGGGGTCGCAGGAAAAAGAAAATTTTAGTATGTGTAAATTGAATTACCAGTGAAATCAATTCACAGAAAGGAAATAATTTCTCTTTCACAAAAGAATGAACACTTAGGTTGTCAATGAAAATGAATTAAAATAATAGTTTACCTAGAGGTAATTGTTCAAAACTTGTTTATATGCATTGAAATTCATCTAAAAATGCAAAAACGGTTTTCTTCGGTAAAATGTGTAAAATTTGGCAAAAGTAATGAGTGTTAATATGTTTGTACTAAGTAATGTAAGTACAACACCAAAGGAAAACAATTCTATTAATTCTTGCATTAGAATCTTTTTCTCTTAATGCAATACATAATCGTAATTTGAAAAATGGTTAAATTGACAACAAAATGAAAACAGAGTAAACAATATTGCACTGTCTTTTCATACAATAGATGACTATCAATTAGAATCAGGCCTACCTATTGTTTTCCTTACCATGCTGAGTTGAGGAAATGAACTCTTGTTGGGTGGAGGATTCAATCGTGAAGCAAGGTGAACAAACGGTTCATACAAAGAATTTCTATCCATTGCATTAATTTCGTAATGTTTTACTTTTTCTCTCATTGCCCAATGTGATGCCTTACTTGCAGTATTTTCAAGACATCCAACATCCATTGGTTTAGTTTTATTACCTAAAATGATGAGAGTGACCTGCAAAGAAGCAATCAATAGAATTTCTTACGCTGAATGACTCAAAATATTACAATTAGCCTAAAATGAACAATGTCTTTTAATGTAATTAAAACACCCAAATCCTCCTTAGTTTTACTAAATGATCACTCAAATTAATGAATAAAACTTAATTAATTTCACTTAATATGGTCTCAGGTCCCCTCAACTTGAAATACCAGTTGAATTTCAATGTAAACTAGTGCATTATTACAAAAAAAAGTAATTTGTCAGAAATATTGTACATTGAACGTTTACATCTAGCTGAAAAACTTTTGTTTCTCAATATTTTTTATGAGCAGTTCAAATACTTACTTCTTTTTTATCTCTATTTTTGTCAATTTCCTTCTTTAAAGATATTAGTACGTCAAGTGATTCTGGTCGATCCGTATCATAAACCAAAATGTATCCATCAGCAAGTCCAAAGTATTGCCTTGCTACGTGTGACTGATCTCTTGAAATCTGATTTATTGAATGTGGATGGTCTAGACCAGCAGTATCATAAAACCGAACTTTCTCTTTTGTACCACGATCAGTCTCTATATTAGCAATGTATATATCTTCAATTGTGGAATGTAATTCCTTGAGAAAACAACAAACAAAATAAGCAAATAGTACTAATGCTTGTATGTACAGATAATTATTCTGTGTTTGTGCTAATGCTGTTGATATACATAAACTTCACAAATTACATACAGTAATACTTGAAAAAGGAAATAATGGATGAAACTTACTGTAGCTTTGGTGACATTGCCATAAATTAACTGCTCAAGAATTGCAGTCTTTCCAACACCCTTTAAACCAAATACAACAACTTTTGCAGTTTTCCCCATTTTTGAGGCAAATGGGGATTTTTTACCATGAAAATGTGGGCGACCTGAAATCAAAACAAAAGAAATTGCAATGTATGATTATAACTAATAAATATTGTTTCACAATGTTTTACTCTAGTGATCAGTAAGACTAACCAAATCGAAATATTTTGGATTTGGCCAAAAAGCCTTTTCGCTTATGATTAACATTATAACCGTTCTTATACATGTCTGTATGTATCACAAGACTTGTGGGGTATGGAGTGTAAATTCTATTCATTAGCATGAGAATTAGGTAACCCTAATTATTTCTCCATTAGCGACCACAACAGAGTGTAAAGGTTTAAGGATCGCGTTATCAAATTCACAAATGTTATAAGCCAGTTTTAGGTTGATTCTAACACAAGCAAAGGAACTTACCTCGTCTAACACTATGAAATTGGCATGTAAATAGAAGGGGTTAGCTTTTTCTCATGACTTAATATTTAATATAGAGTATCTTCTAATGACACTTTTCGTGATATTCAAAGTCATTTGCAGTAGAATGATGGAAATCGACAGGAACAGATCACGAAGTTTACATGTTCACATTTTTGCAATGTAGAAAATCAGCACACACAGTCATATGGTAATAACCTAGCTGTCAACATGCGCTGGCTGTAATACCAACAAAAACAATACATTTAGACGAGACGGATTTTTATTACTCCTGGAGTATTCTGAAACCGTCATGTAATATGCATTGAATTTCACTTATTTCAATATAAAATTATCGATAACTTTTGATTTTATCTTTTTAACTTGCGACATTCTCCTCACATTCTTTACGAATTTTGTTTCTTAGGTTGGTGGCATAACCTAACCTCTAACGGTGTTGGAAGACCTGAAGTGTCAGATGCATACGAATTTCTTCTTGGTTTTTCAATATTCTGTCGGGAAATAGACCAAACATGTTGACACGGCACGAGTAAAAATGGACGTATTTTTGTGACGATTCGAAAGACATGCTTCTGTTTACAATGTGCTAGTACGGAGTTTGTCCTTTAGTAGCGCTTTGCACATCTCCCTGCGTCAGTTTATTGATCTTGTATAGTCCCTTCGAAGTAAAGCTGTATGACAGTTCCTGTTAAAAGCAATTTCTCACCGATAGACAATTTCTTTCTCTGTTACAAATATTTTTCTGTTCTTTAATTGCACCCCCTCAGGATATCTGCTGTGTTTCATTATGCAGCTAATGAAACTCAAGTGGAAAGTGTCATTTTGTGTCGAACATGATTGTTCCCCGCCTCTGACTGAGAGGTTCTCGTGTTCCTAGGGTAATGTGGTGAGGAACCCGGCTGCGTCCCTCTCGGGGGCAAGACTCGCTAATGTCCAGTGTTGAGTGGAAATAATGTTGCATGTATTTTGGAATTCAGTAACATTTCATGGCAAGAAAAGGGACTTGCGAGGGAGGTTTTATGCATTCTTTGCGTTTCTACCTGTTGTGAAAAGTGCAGTTTTTGGATTATCATTTTATCGAATTGACTGAGTGTTGGTTGCAACAATGCCTCACAAGATTGGATTTACGGTCGTTCACGCTTCAGGTAATTATCTCCAAATTATCATGTAAGTATTTCATCTTTTGTTTTTACAGATTTTGTGGTATCATTGGTACCTATGTGCAGTGTTACATTCCTTTACTTTTTCTACACTTGGAAGTCTCTTAATAATGGTACTTTTGCGGTACCGTAATATTTTTGGTTTTATTTGAGAGAAAACTATTATTAATAATGAATTTATCTGTATTCTATAAATCACAATGAACTCGAAAAATTGTCAATGTTGTGTATTGGAAGATGAATACTATAATATGTTTACAACACTATTTTACAATGATTCGGCTCACAGATTCCAGATTGTTAGCGCCTTTCTTTTTCAACGCGTCCCGCTTTTCTCGAACGTGCACGTGCGAAACGCGTCATTCCTGAGTTCGTGATTAAATTCCCAAATTGCGAGAGAAATCCTCTTCTGACTTCGATACAGTTCTCGTCTGTTATTCATTTATTAAAAATCGTGTCAAATCTAAGTATTTTTTCATTCCACAGTTGAATAATAAAAAAATACGGTAACTGAATAAAATATTTTCAAAATTACTGTTCTTTTACTTGAGAGTTTATGGGAAATTGGTTATTGCGGAGCCCGGGCACGTATTACTCGTAAATCATTTTTAACCACATAAAATAATACTTGAAAACCGATTTGGGAAAAAGTGAAGATGAGAATTGACGAACCGCCAGTTACAAATATAGTGATGGAGAGAAACGATTAATTTCTACAGGTAATTCAAAAGTAAAAACATCTGAATGTTAATTTTCACCTGACGCATTCTCCACCCTGTTCTATTACAGGATGGAGAATGCGTCAGGTGAAAATTAACATTCATGCTCATATCTATATCTGTTTAGAGGTAATGCGATATTTTCGTCAAATGCTCTAACCCAGGAATCCTAGTTATGATTCCATTTCTAAAATATTGCACAAATGCTCGTTATAGAAAAAAAGCATAATTATTTTGTAACCACGTTCTTACCACGACAGAAAATGTAGCCATTCAGTGATGAACATTTGCTGTGAACTTAATTAAGAAACTCGTTTCAAGCCGGACTCAAAAATCTTTACACACATGTTTCAATCCAATAGTTGCGTAATCCGACTGCTGTTACTTCATTCTTTATATTTTAGATGCACCTTATTAAGTATGTTCCAATTATTGAAACACTGTCTCTCGGAGGTGTTTGTTTCTTTCTCTCTACAGGATTACTGTATAATTCTTATGCGGTAATATTTCTATACGTAATGAGTTAATATTAATTTGACCAAATATACATTCTGTTTATTTTCCTTTATTTCGTAAGTGGATATTAAAAATAATGAATGTATATTGCAGGGCCACAATATTTCGCGCCTGCCACCTTCAATTTGTGTTGCTTCTACACATGATAAAAAAAGTGACAGAAAGTTTCATTTTGTTCATAATAAATGCTGGGAAGTTGGCGGGAATATGTTTTTGAAATGATTTAATTTTGAAGGAAAGTGATTCTCAACATTTGCCTTTTACCTTCGCAAATGCAATCTTTCTCGTTTTATTATTATTCAAAAAACAATCTGAATCCGATATTTCAGTTTACGGGTTCGTTAAAAAAATCATTAAAATGTTACTTTAATATTTAAGTAATTCTACAATTTTGCAGTAAAAAATCAGGTAGAATATACCTTTTTATTCAAAATTAGTAGTTCTGAAAATCAAAAAGAAATTAATAATTTTATTTCGACTTCAACATTTCAAAGTATTTGCGCATAATACACCATTGAAATGTGATTATCAAGTTAAGTATTCGATTCTAGGATTTTAGACAATATACATGCGACAATATACATTTATAAACATAATTTTTAATCATTAACGCGCGTTTCTCTTTTAACGTGAAATATAAAAATACAACGAAATAAATATTTGCATAATTAACTATGAATGGGCGACTGATTTTTGGGACGGATTCTTGTGAGTGATTCCTCCTTCACGTATACGGTACGGTACGATGCTTGCGATGGGGATTGGTTGTTCTGGTATCGTCAGCGTGGCGAAGTGGCATTACACCAGTCTCATAGAAATTCACACGCCTCTGATGTGACTACTCCACCACTTAACAAGCTTGCCCACAGCAACGACGACGTAGCAACGAACGTCGTAGCCATACTAAACAAAAATTACTATACTAAACTACCATTACTAACATTCGGTCTGTAACATTGTAATCATTACTAACGTTCAGTCTGTGCAGTCTTATGAACCTATTTAAGTCCACTGTTCCAAAAAAAGAATAGTGGGCTTCAACTGTTTTTTATTAGTTCAAATATCATTATATCGCGAATTTTGTACCCTCCACAGACAAAAACATCCTCAATGCAACCCAGAAGCAAGTTTTCTAATTCCTGAAAAGTCGATAAAGCTAAGATGGCTAAGTCATACTACACTCCTGAACTGGGCGTTTTTATGACTTGCTTCGGTTCGAATCTTCTTCTCAAATCGTGCTTATTATTATTATTTTTTAGAAACTACGAGTTTGTGTTTAAGTCGGGAGAGATCAGTGTCATACTATTAACGATGTTAACATAAGCTTGATACTTGTCACTCGCACGTGTACCCACGTGTAAATAAAAGGTTTAGTAGCAAGAATGAATAAATGTGGCAACTGCAAGTCGATAGACTTATTTACTAAGCGGCGAGGTAGCTATCCCCACCGCAATTCTGGCAAGGATGTGAGGCACAAAGTAAGTTTTTTAGTTCACTGAGTTATACTAGCCATGCTTGCGCTTGCGAGAATTGTGCTAAGGAGCAGTTGCTAATTTCTGATGCTGAAAATACCCTTAATCTGTAATTATTGGCTTGTGTTGCGCCTCTCATTTTAGTGTATGCTCATTAAATCGCCGCAGTAACTTTTTCCAACAAAACACCCTGAACGGTTGCCATACCCATGAACATTACGTATTCACTTAAATCTTCTGTTGCTAACTCTGTTACAAGTTAAGCTTAATACTATGTCCTTTTCACAATTATTTACTTCACTTTCAAGTTCTTCTATCAACGATAATGAATTAACATTGGAATACTAGTGTTACAACATATACTTTAAAACGCGGCAGCAATGGTAACCCATTTTTAAATCACACCTTGAATTTGTTTATTTAACGTCAAAAACAGAGAAAACTATAAGACGTTCTTTGGGGGGAGTGGTATGGGCAATCTGTGCACACTTTCGTGAGCTCTGCAATCTCTGTCCTAACTCATATACTAACATATTAACTTGAATTATGAAATCAGGTAGCGTGAATTCTTTACCGATAATTTTGGATAGAAATCGAAAGTTTCAGACTATGGATAAGTTTTACTTGCTACTCGTTTCTTCCTTAATTCTTAACGTCACTTTTAACTAAGTAGCTTTGCACCAAGTGACGAGTACTAAGCTCGTGTAAACTCGGCAAAGGCGAGACGGCAATGTGCGCATGCGAAGGGCAGCGAAATGAATGCGAGCACATACGGTTCATCAAGCGCTCGCCCACGAAGGGACGTGTCCGTTAGCGAGACTGTTGTTTCTTCCGCAGCCAGACTCTCCCGTTTGCGGGATTTGGGGGACACACGCTGTGCGACCGCCCTCCCCTCTCAGCGCCGCCCGGGGGCTCTCGCCCGCTCGTCGGCGGGTTGGAGTGCACAAAGGAGGCTCGTTGCTGGCTCTCGGAGGGGGCAAGGTGTGGCCTTTTCATTGGTATTGATTGTTTCGTGTTGCCGAGCGAGTATTATTATTCCCGTAAGTGTGGCGCATTCCCCCTCCCCTCGGGAGGTGGTGGCTATTTTCTCCCGTTGGATGGTGAGATACGGCACTGACATACATGTCTGCAAGCGGGGTTTTCTACAACCAGGTATCTCCTGCAAGAGGGGCACCGCCCCAGTCGGGATAAGCTCTAAGCTCATAACTGGTCTTCTGGCAAGTGGGGTAGTGTTAGTGTAAGTGCGTGTAAGTAAGGGGTGAGGATAGGAGAAGGAAGAGCAGCAAAGATCGCGCGCGGTCCTAGCCCGTCCTGCCTTAGGGTCCTGCTCCGGCAATTGCTAGCTATTTAGCTAGCGTCGGTAATATTTCCACCGTGGGGTCTCGAACTCTTGGACCTTCGGTCAGCACTGCAATGACATCAATTCATCCCTTGTGCCACCTAAGCCAGAAAGGTGTGGGAGTAGGAGCTATTCTGCAGTTAACAGCGTAGGGCCCTCTTTTTGGTAATTCGATCTTCGGGTTTTGTTACTTGATACTGTTTGAGAACATTCGACAATTTTTCTGTGGAGGAGTCCAGGGTTAGATAAATATTTGTACTTACGCATTGAAAAATCTAGATAGAATGTTCCAGAAAGTTTCAATACTGCATCGCGAATTCTTTCTGGAATATTGTCGTATAAAATTATTTTATAAAATCCTAGGATGATGTACACTAGAAAATGTTCTAAATTGAAACGATGCGACCCAAAAATATTAGGAACTTTCACATAGTTTCCTGTTAAAATATTATCAAAATAATTAGAACGTACGGTCAATTGTTCTCTACTTCTTTGAAACAAATTGACATTATTACGTTCTGTCTTCAGCATGAACCTGCTGAGTTAGCTCAGGGCAACGACTTGCAACTCTAGATTCTCTGACCGGCAGGTGTAGGTTCTCGACGGTGCTACATAGCCAGGTCGAATTCAATCACTTTTTGGACGACTGTTGTTTACTTTTTGTATCAGTGACAATAGCTAAGCAAAGCTGGAGCAGTGCCTTAGCAAACGGCCTTCGGACCGCCCGTAATCTTTCCTTCCTCATCGTTGTTCTCTCCTTTCCCCGTAAACACACAAACACACATGCCTATAAGCATTGCACTACCACACATCGCCAGACACGCCGGTGGTTTAGAGATTGTTCCGTTCGGAACGGTCCTCGCTGTTGGCGATACCTGGATGCAGAAAACCCCGCATATCGGCTTACAGATTGCGCCATCTCTCACATTCCAGAGGATAAGGGAGACTGCCATCTCTCGAGATATAACACGCACTTCACGTACGCGACTAGCGAACACGGTGGCAGCCGCCTCCGGAAACTCAAACTCATTCAATTAATCGTCAATATGTGACATTTCATCGCCTGACCGGGTTCTGCTTCGACAATAGTTTATTTAGCCTGGGCTGAAGTACACCACAGGGAGTACTCCTTTTTTCTTGAGATGTCCCCAGGATGTCACTTAGACTTTGATCTTTCTTAGTTGAGCATCTTCATAATTTCCCAAGCGCTATCAAATGCTGGGGTATCCCACACACTCAACGAACATGTTTGAATTGAATAATAAAGTTCTCGAGCTCTGTCTTCGTCAACTAATACTAATAATACAGGTTTTTACGAATGTTCGTACCTCACGAGCGGTCAATTCCCTAGCAATTATTTTGGTAGAAAGCCGAAATGACTCCCAAAAGGCGAAGTGAACCGTATCCATTATGCCAGCGAGCCAACCGGCATCGTACTTTACAAAACGAGTGCGGTTGAGTTGATATTGGAGTATTTAGTATTAGTGAGTATATTGAAATATTGACCGACGGAATAGGTCAGAGACTTTTTTGAAATGACGAAAAATGCAAACAAAAATGTCACATAGAAATGGGTCATTACCTTTAGTCACAACTTAATATTAATGTCTAAACTATAAGGCAAAGTAGTGAAAAGAAAACAAAAGACATTTCATTAAAATCCGGCTTCTAATCATTACTATAATAATGTCTAAAGAGGTGGCCCAGTCAACTAAGGTGTTAAACACTAGGAACGGAAACCAGAATTTCTGGTCACGTTCGGAGTGATAACTCTTGGTATGATATGGAAAACTCATGGACGTTTTCATTATAAATGTGCGACACTATGTTTGGCACTGGATCAACCACCGCGATATCACAAAAGTAACTCTTCAACACCGCCTTCAATAGTTCGGTCGCATTTGTTGATCCGAGCATAAGAAAGCGTTTGCTGTAATTTTTACAAGTTCCTCTTTTAAATGTTTGCTGGCTGCTACCAGACTAAAATATGAAGACCAAAACTGTTTACGAAAAAATACTGTATGCACCTTCGGTGTGAAGTGACTTTTGAATTTTGCTGATTTGGGAACCTCACTTGAAAATGTACCACTTCACGGCTTTGATACATTAAGCTTTATACCACGCCTCGCATACACTTGACTTGTGACAAGACGTACTGATTGATGCTGAAACGAATCTGTTGTTCTCTTGATTTGGTAGAGTTACAGCTTCTAGGGAATGTTAGCCCTTTTCCCACCCTTCCTTAATTCATTTTAAGTGAGAGGGCGTGGCCCTATAGGTTGGTGAGTCACTACATTATACGAGGGTTAGCTATGTATTTAAGCGTTAGAAAGGGTCGGACCCTGCAGACTTTCAATTTATTAATGCCTGAAAGGTTTACCTGATTAAGATAATTTTAGAAAGAAACTAAAACTAAAATGTACCTGAAACTTTTCAAGTCTAAGTTTTTGTACTATATTGTGGTTTTCATAGTATATTATGTTAAAGAAGAAAGGAAAAGAATCATCATATCAATCATATGGTCATTGGAAATCATTTTTCAATCATGTTAATTAATTGATAGTCTTCCTTAACATTATTGGTTTATTAGGAAGGAATTCCTGATTAAATATTTTTAAAAAGTTTGAAATGATATTTATTTTGAATATTATGATAGATTCGACTCTTTCGTTATTGCTTGTAATAATTTACTGTTCTGAGTGCGTAGTTTTAGTGTTACACTTTTTATTATCGGACGGAAAAATAAATAAAGAAATGAGAAGTCAAAGGAAAATATTAAAATGAACGTAACAGCCTTGGTATTTCACCGAATCTCACACCTTAAGTTTGTTCAAGAGCTCCATTAACCTCTGTCGAGGCCTTCAAGCTGAAGAGTGCGCCCAGCGCCCCTAAACGTAACTTTTAGGCCCTGCCGAAAGCCCAGGTGAATAATTGAACGCGCCCTCTCACCCGGCGACCGCCTGCGCACGAGCAGGTCCCGCTCGCCGCGCCCTGGGTGGGAGGGAACGAGGGACAGCGGAGGGATAGAGCGGGAGGTAAGAACGAAAGGGGGAGTGTGGTTCGGATACATAACAGTAGGAGCATGTCCTAACTGTAGGCTCCTCGATAATATTGAAATGCTGAACTTATAAAACCTAACTACAATAAAAATAAAACTCGAACATTTAAATTTACACATTTAGCATTAGAATAAATAAAATATATACGTACGTACGTATTTTAAAATCACTTTCCGGTGGATTTTTGAACAGCATATTTTTACTACATCTATTTTTAATATCTGAATTAAATTAATTAATTTTGTGAATTGTTAATAAAACAGTTCGCAATTATTTAAGAAACTCGTACATTGTAGGGGACCCCTCTCTGGCCGAGGCCTTGAGCGTCCGCTTAGTGCGCTAGTGTGTTGATCCACCGCCGTGAGGGAGCGGGGAAGCAGGTGAGGTGGGGGCGGGGCGATGCATGTCGGATGGGCGCCGCCGCGTGCAAGCGGAGATGACGCGTCTCCGTTCCTTTCCTTTCACGCGCCGCAAAGCTGCAGATGCTGCCCTGCGCGTGGCGCGCGGCCTCCGCGATAAAGGTGTTTGCGGGAGCGGTATCTCTGCGACTATCTGCCGCAGCCGCGCGTCTTTACGATGCCCCGGCGCATCCGTCGCCAGCGCCGCGCGCGCGCCCTTGGGGAACGCCATCGTCACGCACGCGGCTTTGGCGCCCGGGCGCGTCTGCTGAGAGAGGAGTTCACGACCTGCTCGAGCGGCCTACAGCTTCCATTCATATTGGAAGTGTTGCGGAGTTTCTCACCGGGAGTTGCGTGGGTTCGGCACCCGACGGTACAATGACAGGGTTTTCGAAACTAGCTAGATAGCTATGAGAATTCTAGCGGTGACCAGTAGTTTTCCCTGGTTTCGCCGATCAATACCCCGACTATTGCCAGAGCAGTACTCTAACAAACAGGTCACGGAAGGCGCGAGACGTTCCTTTCTCTTCCTTATCCTATCCTTACCCCTTACACACACTCACTTAGACTACACTGCCGCATACATCGGGAGACCAAGCGGGCCTTACAGCTTATCCCGGCTGGGTCGGTGCTCCTCTGGTGGGAGATATGATTGAGGAAACCCCGTATACTCAGCCGACGTATAGTCGGCTCCGAATCTCGCCTTAGAGCGGGGGAACCGCCACCCCCTGCGATAAAAACATGCACTACACGTACGGGACTTAATGACGTTAGCAATTGGTGCGCCCCGAAACTACTCAATGTTAGAGGGTACTTTACTGGTTATTAACCTAATTAATCTGATAAGCAGCAAATATTAAACGAGTATGTTATTTATATTATCACCCGTGTTTCGTTTAATATTTTCGAAAAATCGTCTTCTTATAACAGAAGCTAATGTAGAAAAAGTAAAAGTACAGTAGTAAAGTTACAAGAAATACCTTTTCTTCGAATAACTCCACTCATGTCATCTTTAACTTCCAATTCATTTGTTTCGATTTTTGTCAACGGACGGCACGGTTAAATCTTTAACCGGCGCAGGCAGTTAAGAGTGGCTTTTCGTTCCTCTGTTTGCTTGCGCGAAGTCGTTTTAAGAGTACACGATTACGAGAAAATAATACTTGATTCATGCCGATGTTAGAGTTCTTTAAGTGTGTCACAGACTTTGTTAAGGTCTTTTATTCATGTTTCGCAGCCGCTTGCCAACTGTAGACTGAATGCTAACCATAGTCACGCATGATGCATAAGCGGGTGTTTTAGGCTATGATATTTTTGTGAGTGTAGTCCAAGAGTGTAGTACAACCCTAAATGCTTCATGCATTAACATACTAGTATAATTCAGATAGATTTAGTGGCCCTTCAAAGGTAAGATAGGAGTCTGCAAAAGTCTACAATATGACATTTAAACTACTCTGGACGCTGATAATTACTCAATCTTTGTAGTAAATTCTTTAACGATATTTTTGAAAAGAATATGAAATCATCTAAGTCACGTAAAGTGCTTTGTATTGTATTACATATTCCTAATAGGTGGCCGGTGACCGTGTGAGAATAACGGATACTAGGCATTCATGGGGAATTATAAAACGAACAATAATTATTTGTATGGAGTACGTGTTGGTTTGCCTTTATCTTGCAGGTCACCATCAAAAGGTACGAGCAATCATGCCATGGGCAGGATTTGAAACAATATCCACGCAGAAGATCTAGTATTTTTTCGACGAATCACAGTTACAGACGAGTTAGGTTGTCCTGTTCAGGCCGGCAGAACGTGAACTACGTAACGCTGTGGAGTGAAGGCCGAATATTAGATAACTTCCCGTTTATTTCGGATGAAAGTCCGAAAGCTGCATCGCACCGTTGTTGACTACCGTGTCGTCAGCCTCCGGATGCAAAACATAAATTAACTAGCTGCACGAGGCAGTGAATGACGATAATTGGTTGTTGGGCGTCTAAAACACCAATAAATCTATTCTTCGTATTACATCCGATTGCGCTAGGCGAGTGTGGCAAACGTCCGCGTGCTCGCTGGAGTCTTTCTGTGAAACAGGCTGCATGGGAATGGAGATTCGGCCCGGCGCGGGATGGGGGTGAGGGTGGGAATGGGACCTGGTAGGGGAAGGGAGGATCGCGCGCGGGGTGTACCCAGATGTTTAAGGTGCTGCTACGTTGGCATCCTAGAATTGACAGTAAACATATTCGATAATTATGCCATTGTTACAAAGTGAAAATGTTATTACTGATAGCGCCACACAAATTAATCCTTGGGGTAATCTCCGTCTGACTGTCCGTCCGCTCTGTCCTTCCGCCTGTCCATATGTCCTCCCCCTTCCGTCCGTCCGTCTGTCGGTCTGTCGGTCTGTCCGTCCGTCTGTCCGTCCGTCCGTCCCTCTATCTTTCCGCCCGTCCATATGTCCTCCCTCCTCCCGTCCATCCGTCAGCCCGCCTGCTTCTCCGTCCGCGCGTGCGCTCTTGTCCGCCCGACACTCGCACCGCATTGGCTAGCGGTCCAGTTCTCCGCACCAGGGCGGCAAGAGAGCGCTTGGGCCTATTCGCCAACCCCACACACCAGAATTGCTCTCCTAGTTTAATTGCCAATTTGCCAGTAGATGCGGCGAGTAATTTAGATGCAATTTAATACATTTCTAATAAATAAAAATCCTAACTGTTTACATTGACTGTGTTAAATAAGCAAAGTAACTGTTCATAAACTTCTTCACCAGTCCCAAGTAATGAAGAAATAAAAATACGTAATGGTATTCGAAAAAAAAAAAATTGTTGAACAAATATTGAGAGGCACGAAACAATCATGTGGACCATTAATTCAAAATCAAAAATTGACGAATTTGAAGAAAAGAGATTGAGCGGCCCGAAGAAACGTAATCACATAGATGTTATTACTCAAGTTGAAATATTTTTGTATCTAAATTGTGTTCACATAGATAATGTTATGAAAACAAATTAATTAAATGTCTCATAAGAATGTAATTTATTCTTTTTCCAGATTTTGCAGCCCGAAAGTAGCCCTTAATTCCTTTCATGTAAAAATATTGGCAACATAACGTATTCCTAGTTTTCTAACTCAAAAAAAAAAGTTCCGAGTTGCTCGCGATGGCGGACCGAATGGAAACGCGGGCGGATGGAAAGACGGCAGCTGCAGGGAGGACGAGCGCGGAAGGGTTGGCGCCTCATCAAAGAGCTAAACTACTCACCCCTAGCCTCGATTCGGCGAGCGCGCGCGGAGCTCTCGTGCAATGACGCGAGCGGCGCCGCCTCGTGGGTCTTATTGAATCCACCCGTATTCGAATGCACATTCACTGGCAATGCTCGAACCATTTCGTCACTCAATATGTTATTTGTCAAAGATATCCTGCTGACACAATTACTGTTTCAATGATGAAGATTATATTCCATCGAGACAATGCAAAATATTGCATAACATTTAATAGAATGTAAGATGAAAATGTTATTGCCCGACACATCAAATTGATTTTTTTTGTAGTCGTTTATGTAAGGCACAGTAAAAAAGTAGTTTTTCATTCAAACCTACATCCTCAAAAGTAAAAAATTCAAGTAAATGTATATAAATAAATGTGGAGAGTCTTGTGCTTTCAAAATTGCATTTCATAATCGCGTAATGTTAATTTATAAAGAAAAACAATTCATTTGTTTTAAAGGTTTTTTCTATATTGTTGGAGTAATCTTTGAACTTGCTGAACCGATGTCGACGCGGTTTTTCACTGAAAAACCAGTGTGTTTTGTTGCCTTCTAAGCTACTGTCTGCGTAATTGTTATTTGTCTGCGTAAAAAGTATTTTGTTGTTAAAAATTTTTTTTAAAAAATTTTTTTTTTTTTTCCCCAAATTTTTATTTTTTTTTTTTTTCCGATTTTTAATTGAAAAAAAAAATACCGTAATCCTCTAAAACCAAGAGAAAACATACGTCTGCATTGAAATTCCGTAAAAAATATCCATATTACCCTATTCACTCATAGAGCAAATTTCAGCGTTTACTCGTTTAGTTTTTAATGCCCACAATAGTTTAAAAATCTAAGAAATCATCCAGACGTGCATTGAAGTCCATAACTTTTTATGATTTACGAAATAATTTTTTAACTCATTCAATGCAGTCTTACGCTTTGAATATTTCAGAACAAAACTTCATTAAAATTTGCTGGATAACTAAATAATCATGTTTACACACCCATTGCAATAATTCGGAGCAAGAGTGATTATAGCGAACAGACAGAAGAGAAGGGGTAGCGTCGGGTCAGGCGAGGGCAAAACCAGGGCGATGACGACAGGAAGCAGGGCGACGCAGTGCAGTTTAGACAGTGCGACGCAGAGCAGGGCAGGCAGGGCAGAGTAAAGTAAAGATAGATTTCATCCTTTTCCTGTTTATTGTGTAAATAAATACCCGAGCAACGCAGGTACTTCTGTTAGTATATTAATAAAACCACTTATTTAAAGTTTTTCCAATCTAATCTACATCCAAAGTTCCATTTAAAGAGAACTTCAACCCAGAGTGACTAATTTAATGAGTTGTTAAAGACAAAACCATAATACATCGCCCCCTATTAGGAAAAAACCACAAGCGCTTCATCAACATAATCTACAACTTGAGTATGCCAGTCTAAGACCTACCAGTAGAAAAAACATTTGAATATAAAATGTTTGGTTTTCTAGTACATCCTACGCCAATTGTCTCTCAGAATAAACGTAAGCCACATTACAAATTATTTAAATTCTCAGATAAACACTTTCGAAAAAAAACATCCAAACGAAACGTTGGAACTGTCAGTTCTGCTGAACTTCTAACAAGAATAGAAATATTTTAAAAACAGCGTTAACACAATATTCTACAATTCTAATCACGAAATGTCCCATATCTAATCTTAATATTCTTTCTTATTACCAGGGTCTCATCAAACATTTATCTACACATTTACATTGCGGTCATATTGCTACGGATAAATTAGGAGTATCTCATAAAGGATCGCACGGCCACATACATTATTTGGGGATTCATCCGAAAAATCTAACTTACGGTAATTTTTGATTTCTCTTTAGTAAAATTAATTCTATTGTTGTCATAGGCATCACATAAAACACAGAAAAATACATTTATATCGTAAAACACTCAATACAATTTATCTTGTTACAAAAACCCATATGAGGTGGACATGATGTCAAAGTAGATGTATTGATATCGAAAGTGCAAATGGGCATTTGAATTAATTAACCAGCGCGACACAAGGAAGGACAAACCACTGGGAAACCATTTTTCCCTCGGTTCCAATCTCGTAATCCTGGAATGAAATTTCATTTTGTATCCGATGTCGGCTTGTAGACAGAACTTTTTTTATATACTACAAGTACATTATAAAAACAATCACATTACACTACTTCCAATACAAATTGAGACACCGTCCTAATGCTGTGCTCTAATGTGTGCACCTCCAACATTCCAAACTACTATACTGTACGCTTTTCTCAACAATTCTCCCAAATGTTCTTCTCTAGGATACGATTGTTTCCAATATGGACGATAATTAAAACTGTTTGCCCAGGTAGTATTGTTTTGCGTTGCGTTTGCGTCTTGCCACATCAAAATATCCCATAATCTCAAATATGTTTTTCGTCTGAAATATTTGTTATCTTCAGCCTGGGAGAGGTGTAAAATCCGTATCCAGCGATAATACCCTATCATTCGTTTTTTATCCAGCAGCGTCTTTATAAAAAACGATGAATCATCATTCTTTAACCCTCGTAATTACATACCAGAACGATGTCAATACACATTCCCGCGAGGAAATTACCTTATCCAAAATAAGAACACATCAATCGATCCGAACATACAAATAAATTTTTCCTTACAGTTTAAGTATAGAGATAATACAGCGTTTTATCTATTAAATAAGCTTACTTACTCCCAAATTTAAGATGACAGTAATTTACGTGAATATGCGTGGAGCCGCGTGACTCACATTGTCCTGGAAAGAAATAAAATGTGTAAAATTATGAATGACAATGACCTTACGGGATTAAACACATTTCACACATCATTATATAATTTCTCCGATTTCATGTCTGGAAGCAGCTCAGTTTGAGTGATTACAGGTA
This sequence comes from Gryllus bimaculatus, assembly GCA_017312745.1. Classification (NCBI taxonomy): domain Eukaryota; kingdom Metazoa; phylum Arthropoda; class Insecta; order Orthoptera; family Gryllidae; genus Gryllus; species Gryllus bimaculatus. The sequence continues at coordinate 1,783,605 of BOPP01000182.1, forward strand.
CTACTAAACTTAGCATCGCTTTGAACCCAATTTAAAAATTGCTTATGTAATACCGACTATGATTTTCTAACCAAAAGTAACAAACAATTTGCGCGTAGTTTTGAAAAACCTGTTATTGAACATCGAGCGATCAATTTGTCTTCAATACCAATTACGCAGACTCATAAGAGGAAGACGACTGGAATTGAAACAAGTTGTTATATGGGCTAGCAAAAGAAAAAATTCTTATGTTTAAAAACTGAAATGTTGATGGAACCGGATGAATCGCACAGGTTTCAAAGCAGGGTTGCTCAAAAGCAAACTTCGTGCGGGATCCCGTATGCTATTCTCCGTTCACTAGACATATGCAGCCGATACCCCGAGCGCCTCCACTTCCTCTCATTGGCTGATTCAACAAGCAACCGGCCACATCGTTTCGCCCCTAGCAGAGCAGCGTTGGAACGCCCCCTTAAGCATCGCCAGTTACAGATTCTGTCGTGCAGCATCCACGTAAAACCTCCGATTAGAACAGTCTGCCTTCTATAACTGTCATCAGACAGTGGCACCGACCGATCACGATTTATCTTACTGGACTGTGTGGATAATCCACCAGGACAGGACAAACTCGGACCTCACGAGCTACCAAGCATCTGTTGCTTTCGCCAAATTCCGCTCGCGGTTTCGCCCGTTTATTTACCTCATAAGGGGCATTATAAGAGAAAAAAACTAACTCAAACATCAAACATACAGCCCAAAATTACTGAAGTAGACACTTGAAATTTTGAATACAATTCCGGTATACAAGATGAAGCCATACCGAAATTGTTATGAAATGCATCCCATAAAATGGCTGGAGAAAAGCTCAACACCGAAAATTAAAGTGAGCATGAAATACGACAACCAGAAAGCGACGTGATCGAAGGAAAAAGGAAGAAGGAAGCAGAACGGTGCGCGCGGGCGAAATGGAGGCGGGC
>BOPP01000182.1:1794419-1809045 GCA_017312745.1 Gryllus bimaculatus
ATTACTATACTCTCTTTTCGACATTTATGTGAATCGTTAGAAGTTAGTTCAACTGATCCATGACAATTGAACATAATTTTGTAATGAAAAAACAAAGAATTATTAAATTGTATTAAATTGTAGAAAATATTTAATTGTTGAAAATAAAAGCCGAAAGTACCACGCTAAACTACGAAAATAAATATATGTAACAAATACAGCTTGCAGCTTCAATACTGCAAAGACATACTAGTTCAGGTTGTATTTAGTACTCAAGTTCTTCACGTACCACGAATATAAAAAAGTGAATGTTACATTATACATGACATAAATAGCAAAGATTTAATGGTGGGCGTCCTCTTCCTTAGAGTCTTGCTGTTACATAATTCAAATATAAGTTTTAACATAGACCTACTAAATATTCAGCACAAATGTGTAAGGAATATAATAAGCTATTTTATTTATCCATTTTAGTGAGGTATTGAAATAACTGATAACGCATTTTATTCAACTTCCAATTTCAAGACAAACTTCTTCTAAACTTAATTGGAAGGGTGAACTTGCTTCATTAACAATTGTTCAAATTTGAGATCAATACGAACTCTCTGGGTTCTTCGATTCAATAAGAATTCCCTGGGCAATTCGAAATCTAGGTTCAATAACTCTTATTTCCAATCGACTCGCAATTCTCCTTCAACTTTCAATATCGATCTCAGCCAAACACAGTTTGGACATTGGTCGCGTGGGCTCGGGGAAGTTTGAGCTGCGTGAGTAGAAAGATTAAATATTCCCGATGCGCGCTAGGGAAGTACGTCGATCCTAAAGGAGCCACAGAAGCTTACTGGTAAAGGGCTCGTCAGGTTCAATTAATCCATAGTTAAATAGTGAAATAAATCATATATTACGAAAAACATATGCTATGATAGTACAAAATTACGTTGTAGACATAAATGACATACGGATTCAAGTAAAACAAATGTAAATATCATTTTTAATAAATCACCGCGACTGCCCTGGGAGCCGCGACGCACCGTTGGATCTAACAATCTGATCTAACACTTCACCCACACCTCACATGCATACAAAATATATGCACCGGAAGCTGCATATTTTTTTCTATTTCTGCGGTGCATTTAAAATTAGTGATATAGATGTTATGCTTTGTTGCATTAGTGCTTGTGATCACGAGCAACGTTAGGAGCGAGTTTTCAAATTTCTACGAATGCAATAAAGCAACGTTATAAACGAGCTGAATACGCAATTTTTTGTAACAGCATCAAACGTATATAAAAAGTCAACATTAACTTCGGAAAAACACCTCACAAATAGTTTTGCAGTTGGCAACAGACGTTGGTATTTAAATGACGTCACACAGGAGGACAACGCGGGAGAACGGAGAGGAGGACCTGCCAGAGGTCGGTCGGGGAGGACGGGCCGAAAGGATGTGCAGGAACTATGACGTTTGCGATGACGCAATTATTCACGCCATAAACGGTTATGTGGAACAGAAAACGTCATTTTATGGACGATTTCTTGTAACGGAAAATAGCGTGTTTAATACTGGTATACAGAAAAAGTGTTTTGCGATAAATGACGTTTCCATTTCAAGTGGTCCGAAAGCGCATAATAGGGACATGCCATTCACACACGCCATAACATCTACCTCGTGCACTGGTGTGGCATCCGTGACAGATAACAGGTATTTTACGAAGAAGCGTGGACACATGTAGAGACTATTGTCTTTTACCGGGTCGTTGAGATAACGGGATAATTAGCTATGCAAAAACTATGCGAAGAACACGCTGATGACACATTTATCGACTCATCTTGTACTTTGAACTTATGTAGCCGCTCGGAAAACCCGCATGGTATCTTCTAGAGTTCTGTGGGTGGACGATATTTTATTTCAGTGTTTAGTTAAATAATTTTTCAAATTCATTAACGCTTAAAAAAAGGATCTGCATTAAATTTGAAGAGCATGTTTGCGGACAACTGAACATATTTTTCATGGTTATTTAAGATCAATTTCTAGGATAGTTTAAAAAATCTCCTTTATTCTGCGAAATTTGAATAAAACGAGATTTTAATATGAATGTATAATATGCATAATTTTAAATAATATTCTTTTTTGTTGTTTAGAAAAAAATGTTAATCCAAATAATGACAAAGTGAATTGGAATCCGATGCGAATAATATGGTCAGATTGAAGGAAGCAGAATGGTTCAAATTATTCTGTAGAGAAGCATTAACTGATTCGTTTTAACTACTGTTATCAACTATTACAAATATAACTTCTGAATTTTTTTATTGATTCCACACGAGCGCATCGCAGGGCTTGTTTTACCAACGTCTACTGTTTTTCAAGGAAAATCTCTCTTAGATATTTCATAATGTAATAACTATTAACTTTCAACATTTAAAGAAGTTTCATGGAACTATAATCATCCCTGTTCACACAATACAGTATAAATCTCCTTCCCATTTTGTCGCCTTAGACCAAGACGCATCGGCATTCAGGAAACGTAACACTGCTTCATACCCCTTCCCTTTTCACGCTCTCAGATAACCCAATTATTTATTTATGGGCCAATTTTCGTTGTAGCTGCTCTTATCGATCATTACTTGCCATGCGAAACTATCTTACAGAATTTGAAGTCTATGTAACCGAAGGCGGGTATATTTAAATGAGTTTTGAAGATAAGTTTGAAAAATTGAAGAGTAATTTTACTAGTGAAGTAAATCGAATTTTGCATTTGAGAATCGTTTGTTCAATGTGCACGCAATGTGCTAGTTGATTTATTTTAAACATGGAGATGAAATGTTCTTAAATGAAAAAAAAATAATGTGATCCTCTCCTTTAGGAATGTCGTAGTATATGTTTTATCTTTCACTGTCAATCATTATGACAGGCTATTGTGACTATGGTGAGCATATCTACAGATAAAGTGGTGTCTATTGGAGAGAACGACTGTATTGATTACAGCGCATACATAAATTGCTGATATCAAATTAGGACACACTCCTCGTTGGAATCCTCGTCAGATTCATTACTTCATTCAGAAAGAAGAATATTGAACTTAGACATATGTGTATTCTGGACTGCATTAATGCGAGTATCTTAAGAGCCACTAAGCAAAGTACGGAACTTAATAATATTGAAATATTCATCATACGTAGTCAAAACTAATGCGCAAATGAACTATAGCATTCGCAATGTGAAAAATCGTTTTTTAGGGTTCTGTCGCACACATGAGCGAACCATTACGAATAGTGCCTGTGAATATCATCTATTCTACTCTTTGTCGTAGATCGATATCGTATTCACTAAACTCCCCCTAGCTGTGTTTGCAGCAAGAACAGCTAGGTGTTGGTTTAGACCTTCGCTCACAATACTATGTATTATGCGAGATACACATATGTCATATAATTCGCGTTAATATGCTTTTAAAATATTTATTTTATCACCTCTCAGTCAGATGTATCACAGATTTGGTACAGGAATGGCCTTTTAAGAATAACAATTTTTGTTTTACGACAAATGACGTTCATCTGAAATGAATCAAGACGAAATACTTGTCCATAACACGTCCGTTGGTAAAGAAACGCGTCTTTCCGTAAAGTTGTAAGATGATGTTTCTATTAGTATCATTTGAATTGATTTTGTGTATTATATTCTATCGACATCAAACTTCAATATATAATGGGGAGCATTAATGGAGATTACGAAGGAAGAGGAAATTATGAAAATGAAGGAAGCTAGGCCAAACGCTGCGTGTCAGGATGACACCCGTGGCGGAATTAACATCGTGTGTGAGTGAAAAAGTGAATTATATCTCCCTTTAAAATACATTCTGAATCCGTTTGGTCCTTTTTTATATATTACTTATTTTCATTAACTGTCTCTTGCCGTCCGCTCATTTTCAGTAATAATAAATTATAATTATTATTATTTATTATTATTATTACATACATACATACATTTATTAGAACTGCAATTGGGTATGACCCGGTGGCAGTTTAATTGCATAATTGCAAAAATTACTACACTTACATTAATAATAATAATAATAATAATAATAATAATAATAATAATATATAATAATAATATAATAATAAATACTTACATTACAGTACAAGACGAAAAGCAGCATTGAAAAGTGCATTGATCACGTTCACCGTACTTCACTTCACTTCACTACACTAACAACTTTTTTTTTTGCTTTGAATTACCTTTGAGTTACACACTGACCAGCACTTCACAGCAGATACTCATTTAAATCTTGTTCTAATTTGTTTCTAAAACTTCGAACACTCAGAGGAAAAGCTTTGAAAACTGCTGCGCAGGTAAACTATTCCAATCTCTAATTGTTCTGTTACAAAAAGGAAAATATCCCAAGATCTGAATTTTTGTTTCCTTGCTCGAATTTTGTGGGTGAGATTGCTCTCGGCCGAAATAATTTGGTTTTTCTAATCTAATCTGAATTTCCTTCCAGCTGGTTGACCTCCGTACGATTTATAAAGAGCGCAAAGCCTCGCCTTTGTTCTTTCTCCGTTTCTAGAGGTTCCCATGACTTTTTTTTGTTGCGTTACTTGTATAGGTAAACTTATTGCTTTCTCTGTATTTCTATCTAGATTTTTCCGGGTGCGCCTTTCTGTATGGATCCCAACTCGCAACTCCGTATTCCATGAGAGGGCGAACAGCGTAAGATATGCTAATTCTTTGGCGTTTGCAGAACTTTTCTTTAGTATTCGCCATTACAAAATGCAAATATTTCCACGTTTTTCTTACTGTCTGATTTATATGCATCTCCCACCCTAATTTACTTAGTTGATATTATTATTATTATTATTATTATTATTATTATTATTATTATTATTATTTGTATCGGCCATTTATAGCCAAGCTACACGTCACCTTCCGAGGCCCCCAAAATTGACGTGTGCAATTATGCGGATCATCTTTTAACGGCTGTATCCCTTGATAAGGCAAGGTTCTTATGCCCACGCAGGACTCGAACCTGCAGCCTCCTCGGCGCAGACGACGGCTGCCGCAACCGTCTGCGCCACGGGGCCGACTTATTGTTATTGTTATTGTTATTCTTATTATTATGATAATTATTTGCCAACTTGTAGAAGAGGGACCGGGGCTCGATCGCGCGTGGAAAGTGAAGGCGAACGCGCGGCTTTGAATCGCTCCCCCCTCTCTTAGTGCAAAGGCGCTGCAGCCTCCTATTCGATGGCCTCGGCGCTACCGCAGGCACCCGGCTCCCCACCGGTGTCACGCGCAATTCTTCAAGTACACCTCTGGGGACGCTGCGTTCTTAGAGAGGGGCGCGGCGGGTAGAGGAGGAAGGAAGAGGGACGAGGGGGAAGTGGCAACAGCGATACCCTGGGCATTTTCTGGATCACGACGCCCCGGATCCAGTTTGTGGGCAGCCCTGTGCCACAGCGTACTGCGGGAGCCTTTGGAGATGACAGGAGTGGATCATATGAGAATGGAACCACCGTTCGACTTTGCGGCGGGGCGTAGGGATGCACCTCCCGTTTTACCAGGCTTTGCGGATGGACCCCGCGAGTCTCTCGAATTCTCGTCCCCCTGTAAGCGATGCGGATATTGACTGGCTCTCTCATCGGTTCTTTTCTTTGATTACTACCAGGCGAATGCAATATGAGAACCCTAACAAACTGGTCACAGACCGCGCGCGATCTTCTCTTTTTCATTCGTGTCATATTCTCTCCCCTTAAGCTTCTTTTCCTCACTTAAACGCACTACTCTACCGAAGACATCGGGAATCCAGTCGGTGCTAAGAGGTTGTCCTGGTTGGGACCGTACCTCGCTGGGGATATTACCTGGAGTTAACAACCCTGCAAGTCGACGTGAAGACCGACAGGGGATCTCACGATCCAGCGTTGGAGGAACACGACCTTTCGGCTGTTTCGAGGACAACACTTCAAAGAAGAACTAACCGAAGTCGATGACGCACCCGGAAACATCAAATACTCATCCACTCAATCCTACTGGTATCAGGATTAGTGTCTCAACGCCACCTGGTTATCTTGACGGCAAGACTCTTATATATCAATCCTGTAGCTCGTATTTCGATGCAAGTAGTTTCTACTACACCGAAGTAAAATATCTTGTTATCAAATATTATTAACACCGTGCGTTGCTATCTTCTATTCATGACCATACTAATTTTGGGAAAAAGAATTGCGATGGGGCTTTCAGAGCTCACGAAAATGGGCGCGTGTTATACCTGTTCCTCTCTTCCGAGGAGGTTTCTTTTTTTTTACTTTTTATTTTGTTTCGCGGGCGTCAGTCTCCGGGTAACACGAGTCCTAGCTCCCGCGCTTTCCGCCACCTTCCCCGGCCGTGCTACACTTTTACGGCGGGCGGCGGCGGCTGCTGCTGTTCCGGTCGTCCATCACTTGCCCGCGCGAGGACGTCCGCCGTAAAAGAAAGAAGGCGCGCGGCGCGCCAGGTGGATATGACGTGCGCTTCCCGCAGGTCAGGAAGCCATCTGAAATCGTGCGCGAGCGGAAACGAAGCTGCGGAAGAAAAAACAACAGACAGCGCAACGCAATCACGTGGAGTTGGTTCAACGTGCTCACTGGTGGTGTCATCGCATGGGAGAGTCTGGTGCGCTGATCGCGTGTTGACGATGGGAATTAACACACACGTGCGGTAGCCGACATCTCTAAGCCGGGCTGCGGCTTACCAGACTCGTTCTGAAGGGTTGGGAGTTCGCATTCCAGCCGGTCACGAATTTTTGTTTGCATGCTGTGGTATGGAGGGCTTACCCAAGCACCATGACTGGGAGAGGTGGCTCAGGGCATGAACTGATGTCTCTGATAGGGAGGTCCTGTGCTTCGAGTTCGGACGGTGGCAGATTTTCGACACGAGCCAGATAGCTTGGTCTTCTTTCAGTGTCTGGAGGAGAATTCTAGCGTCCGGCTGCTTTGATCAGAAATTTTCCGTGCTTTCTTCCATCAATACCAGGCGAATGCCGGAGCAGTACTCCAACCAACGGGCCAAGACCGCGCGCGGTCGTTCCTTCCCATATCCTACGCTTTACATACTCACTTACATGCGCCACACTACCACACGTGCCGGGCGACGGTTCTGGAGCTCAGAGCTTGTCCCGGCTGGGACGATAACCAGGTTTGGGGGAACCCCGCTAGCCGACGGGAGATCGGCGCCGGATGTCGCCATTCAGCGGGGAAGATCACCGCCACCTCCCGAGCAAAAACATGCACCACACTTACGGGACTAATCACAATAGCCGTTGACGCGACCGGAATCTCTAGTTATCAATCAATCAATCCTAACCACCAGTGCCGTGTTTCATCTTTCAGCCTTTTCCCTTCCATTGCAGGCTTGTCTGATGGTGCGGGAGTTTGGGATATTTGCACCTAGTAGTACGTGTTACATCCAAGCTGTGAGTTTTAATCTTACGTAAGGCCAGAATGTTCTACGGTATTTCTATACCATGGCATAACATGAATCACTCTTGAACGTCAAATACTAGTCTTAATTACTTCCCCTATCCGTAAGTATTATGAGCGTGGATAAGACATTCTTTCGATGGGCATTTTTTTAAATTTCTGCGTAAAAAATCCGTTTTGTACTTCAATGTGAGGTCTTTTAACACATACATGCACGATAACTTTCAGCTTGTTTCTGTGAAGAAAAATGCGACCTAAATTTTAAGTTCTTGTTTACACAGATACACCAATGTCAACATTTGCACGTCTCATTTTTATGGCAATTTAAACATAATGAAAGAGGAAAAGCGTAAATAACCAACCTTGATGATTTAACTGTATATTTAATTATATCGCCTTTCTATCAATTGCAATTGCATTGGCTCTTAGTCTGCCTCTTCGATATTTAAATATGTTATAAATGACATTATCTGATTGTAATGAAATTCATACAGATCAATGTGTACACATACGTTGACAATTCGTAACCTGGCATTCTGCGATATTTCACATCCCATTCACTGAAGCAGCACCAATTCACTTTGTAATATGAGAATATCCATATTTAAAGAAAGAATCCACATTTTCAAAACTATAATTTTCCATTTTTTTCAGCATGTTCAGGGTGGTTTTTGCTTTCCAAGTGTTTGGTGACATTGTTGTTGTAATATTTTATTTTGCAATATTACATTACGTTTAAAGTCTTCTATTAATTTTTTTAAGTTGTTTAAAGTTTATTGGGTTTATACAGAATGCAGGTGTGAGCACATGTTACGGGAAGTGGAACATGTACATTTGGGAATAAATACATAAATTCGTAAGCAAAACTTAGTGAACAATGGATCAATATAATAATCGGCATTTAAGAATTGTACGGTATTATTTCTTGCAAAATAACTTTTCCAACAGCTTGCTAGGATTTTACTAAATCCCTAGCGTCGCAATTGTGCATTCACATTTAGTTTTATATTAGTGCGCCCTCGAGTTTATGAGAAGGTGCAATGAGTTTATATCAACACGTGGATGGGAATACTTTTCACTACTCGCACGAAAGGTGGATTCGTACTGTGAAAAAGAGTGTGATAAAAGAGTGTTAGATCGTCCACATTGTGAGTTCCATCAGATTCAAATGACTTTTTCATCTACAATACTGTTCGTTTTTTCCAAATATGAAGTGCAGGAAACAACATTATCGACTATTTTCAAATGTATTTCTCTCTAATTTAGTAATTTTATTTGATGCAGCAATACTATGTTTCGCAGAGAGTAACATCTCCGTTTGGCGGGGATATTTTCGAGACGTTGAGGGCCGCATGTGATTCGTATGGATATTCGTCACCTCCAACAGCTCCAGCGCTGGAGCGTAGTCATGTTACTCGTGCTATCTGCGCGGGGTCCCCGCAATCGAGATCCAGAGATAACGCTAACATGCTGCGGACGTCCTGTGCCTGCCGATAACATGGGCGGAATATGTACTCAAACACAGCGGTAAAGTTTTTCCCCGAGAGACGCAATCAGAGATAGCTATTGTAGTCAACCATTGTATGTAACAGGCAACGGATACCAGAATGAAAAGGGTTCTGCAAATTATTGGGAGAGCAAGGAGAAAGACATGAGGGGTCGTTCATACATTACATAAGGCTAAAAGTAAATGACGGCATTAAGGCGGTGTTATACTCTGTTACATAGGGGTAGGGTGTAGTTTGCTTATTGTTACTTAACGCTGATAATTACTTTCAATATTTACAGAAATTATAGCTTTGATTCGGTCTTAAACGAAGCCAACAAAACACACACATTTATACATAAGTTATGATGTATAAGTTGTTACAGTTAATGAAAATCTTTTTTTATCAATGCTGTATGAATTGAAAGTTAGATTTTGAAGAAAATCTTCGAATCTAATCTGTAGTATATTCGAGAATTCAATTAAATTAGTTCTTGAGTTGGTGACTCCCATTTACATGCGTTATCGAAGATGATGTCTGCCAAGCTTGCTGCGAGAACTGTTTTCTCCTAAGCGCCCTCGCTGATTCTCCTCAGCCATTACTGTTAGGTGCAGCTAGCGTCTTCAAATAATTCTAACAGGCTGTACTATTAGGTTTTATTTGTCATGCGTAAATGAATCACTCATTACTGTTAGATGCAGCTAGCATCTCCAACTAATTCTAACAGCCTGTGTACTATGTAGGTTTTTATCTGGCGTGCGTAAATTTATGAGTTTAAAGTCATTTTTTAATCATGTGTAATTGCGTGATTCTTAATGATTGCGTGATATTTTGATTCATTCAGAAGAGAGGTTTTTAGTAGTTGCTGACAAAAGGCGCGGAAACGGATCGTTATGACTTCACAACAGTTTGTAGTAAACTGCATGTATATAATGCGAGTCGTCGTATTTGACGTCGACACAATATGTATGGACACTGCTAATTGAAATAAAATCTTACGTTGGATATGTTTTGATGTCATGGAGACTGTCGGCTTCAGAAGGCGTATGAAATAAAAAATCAGAAAGAAAATATACATTTTGGATTGAGGTTGAAAGAGTTTAATAGAACACTTAAGAGTGGCGTAGGCCCTAAGGAAATAACTTGAATGTAAGAAATGCAATGCCATATTGGCGGGATATTAAATTTAGGAGAGTATTATAAAAAAGTAAATGGACTATAATTTTTGGCATAGTCGATATAGTGAAGATTATATGCGGAATCAAACCTAAAGGAAGGACTTTTATAATTTGAAAGGTGAAGAAGATACGCATAGGTATCGTCATTGAAAATTTTGGAATTAACTAAATATTTAATTTCTATTTTCAAGATAAAAATAATATGGTGCATATTTTTGTTATTATGAATGCCTGTTCTCTTTTATTTTGAATTTGAAAGCGTTTAATTTAATATTTCAGTAAGTACTTCAAATCTATGGTGAATGCCATAGAATCATCGGTCCTCACAAATGTTAAACGGATATTTTTATTTTTCCTCATTAAGTAATTTTTTCCAATACTCCAAATTTGTGTTACGTAATTTATGGACCACCCTTGAACTGGAAAAAGTATTTTAACCTGGAAAAACTATTAATACACTAATTAAAACATTTGTGTTGCACAGTCATTAAAATCAAATGAATTGCAGAGCTTTCTTCAAAATATTCCTATTTCATGTTTTCGTCAAAAGTGAAAGAACCCTTCCAACCCATATCGCCATATCGATTTTTACATTTTCTGCTAGTATAATGAAACTAGTGTAACTAATCCCGTTGTACTACCGAACGTTTTGTTCTTTACTCTGTGGCCAGGGACGTCGGATTGAAACCCTCATCTTTTTTCTTATAACGAACTCGATGAGACACGTGCGCACTCATGCTATTGCGAGGAAATAAGGAATAAGTACGATCAGCGGCAGCTTCTATCACTTCAGGCGTCAAGAAAAAGGTGCATTTAGCAGTTTGTGTACAGATGCTACAAGAAACAAATGTTGGTTTCCAGCAACTGGAGGTTGAAAATGTGTATCGCTGCTGACGGAAATTATATGACCCTACGACAGGAAAATAGTCATGCCCAGTTTTGGAAACGTCAATAAATATGTTTCTTTGAATATGGTTACTCTCATTATTTTCCAAATTTTCAACTTTAGTGTTTTTTTATAAGTATCTTTATCTATGTTTTTTTCGTTTTGAATTAGTTCGACAGTAACAAACTGGTTACTGAATGTAAGCAATAAAAGCAAATAAACGTACCTACTAAAATTCCTCCTCTGCACATGTGATTTTTTTTCATGGGAATATAGCAGATTCTTCATATTTATGATTAAATGGGTATTACGGTTTGCATTTCCGCTGCTATCAATAGAATCTCAAACACCGTCCCTCATCGTGCATTAAAAACTCAGAAACGAGGTCATTAGCACCTCGCCGTAAAGGCAGAAAGGTTAGTTATCGTAGTCTCTTTCTCGCTTTCCGACAGAGAACATAAGGCTCACAAGGGACATAAGGATAAAGACGTAAGGTTATCAGCCACCTTTGCACGGTGTGGCATGACGTTTCGCAACGAGTTCTAAGTGCATTGTCTTCTCTAAACGGTTATATTGCACGAAGAACAATTTATAACAATGTTTACAGCAATATATTTTGTTTTTAAAGAACTTGAGATTTCTGATGAAAGATATATACTTCCGTAAAAAATATCATTGTTGTGCCATTATCTCTAAAACTGTAAATGTTACAAACGAAAAAACGAAAACTGCTTTTTTTGTCATTTAGTCAACTTAGCGCAAATTTCATTTCATATATGAAACAATTTGCATTGGCCAACTTATGCGAATGCTTTATTCACAGCATTCAGTTTCTACCTTCCAATATTTAGTACCAATGACTTATAGTTGTATGAAGAAAATATCATTCCCTGGTGGGAACCCGTTCATTCAGAATATATATTTTCATAAATGTTGTTAAGAATATTAATTATTAAAATATAAAAGTTAAAAAGCCCAGAATGAGAAGTATTTTCGAAATATCAAATTAAAAGTGGGATGGCGGATAAATGAATGTATATTAAAAATAGAATGTGGAATATTTTTTAAGCAAATCTTTTACGAGTATTTCAATATAGATGAACCTTTGAACACTTTACCTTCATAACAGGAGAGAGCTTTACTGTATTCACAAGGTTCCAAAAGTACTATCTCGACTCCCTTTCGCATCTTCTAAAGCAAAATTTAAGTCTGCCGAATAAATACCTTCTTTTTGCGAATATTTCTAGAACGGGGAGCAAGTCGGCCAAAGAGGATCAACAATTCCTGAAAATTTTTAAAGTGTCTCACTAAATTAATTTCAATTCATTTCGATGAGGCCAACGTACTTGCAATTATTCGAAGTCAAATTGAAAGTTACCACCACCGGGGAAAAGCTGGATGGGAGCGAAGAGAGAGTACACGATGCGGGCGAGGATGATGGACGGGCGGACGCAGCGAGCGCGAGTGGGATAGGACAGTGAGGGGCAGAGCGGAGCGGAGGGGTGGTGCGCGGGCGGAGCGATGTCGGAGCGTGGGCGGAGTGTGGGCGCAGCTTAGCGGAGCGGGGGCGGAGCGTGCTCGGAAGGGCGCGGAGCGACGGCAGAGCGGGGGCGGAGCTCGGGTAGGAGTTTGGGCGGAGCGTGGGCGGAGAGGGGTCGGAGCGTGGGTGGAGCGTGGGCGGAGCGTGGGCGGAGCGTGGGCGGAACGTGGGCGGAGTGTGGGCGCAGCTTAGCGGAGCGTGCTCGGAAGGGCGCGGAGCGACGGCAGAGCGGGGGCGGAGCTCGGGTAGTTCGTGAGTGGAGTTTGGGCGGAGCGTGGGTGGAGCGTGGGCGGATCGTGGGCGGAGCGGGAACTGGCGCGGGGCGGTGGTGGAGCGAGCGCGGAGCATGGACAGAGCGCGACCGGAGCGTGAGCGAAACGGAGGCGAAACGGGGGCGGAGCGGGACGAAGCGGAGGGGAGTGGAAGAGGATGAGGAGGAGAGTGTGTGACCCAACGAAGGAGCGGGGTGGGTGGGGTTGAATGAAGCGGGGCGGGGCCGACACAGGGAGCGTGCGCGGTGGCGATGGGTTGAACAAGGCGGGGAAGGAGGGGGAAAGGCATCGAGGGGTGAGGTTTGACATTAGGCGAAAATAGAGGTCGCTGGTAGATACGCGAAGGGTGAGACGAAAGGGCAAAGCACCGTGCTTACACCATTACAAAAAAGAAAATCCACCGTACCTTCGTCGGGGTGGAGGTTACAAGTAAAAACATCGATAGGTGTCTCCAAGAGGTGAAGATGACTGAGAGGATAAAATGTACACGTTTCTGCCCCAGTCTGTCTCGAGGCGGGGCAGGAAACGTTTTGCAGATAGCCGAGTGGCACACTCTTACTTGACCGGAAGTTATCCAACAGATAGCGTATCGTCACTCGAGGTGTGTGCGCTGCCCGACCGCGTCAGGAGGAGCGCACCTTCTTATCTTGAGTACACTTGGGCGTATTTTCTCCGGCACACGTAATAAGCGACTGATAATACCTCTGGGTTCCCGAAGTGATAGAAGGTCATTCTACAAAGGAAATACACAGGTTTCTGCGTTTCGTTACTCTTACGCTGAAACATTTCGAGCAGGGCCACTAGGTGTACAAAAACTTTCTCCGATTGTCTTCTAATGTAGTTTACATCTCGGCACTTTAAGTTACCCTGAAATTCCTACTTATTCCTAGCGTAAACGAAAAATATATATTAGAATATCATTGAGAATACAACACTTCTAACGGACATACAGACAGGAGATAAATATTTAAATGAACTCTATGAAAAATACATTTTTTCTCGAAGTAGAAAATTAATTCTGAATGTAATCTAATGTAAGAATTGCATATCATATAACCGGCCCAAAAATGACTGATCAATAATAGTATTTTTAAGGTAATTGATTGGTTTTGGAAGTCCAAAAGCAATTCAACATTTTACATGAATTTATTTTCAAATATCTGAATATGAGATTGATGATGTTCCATTTACCGTATAAGATATGCTGTATCGTAAATTCTTCGTAATTTTTTTATTGTTCAGGGTAAAAGACTCACCACGTGACGATGGCACATCATTTTACATAATTTATACTTTGATACGTACACAATCGAGGGTAGTAAAGATACGGGGTATCTCCTCAGTTATCTGTCCAAACATGTGTCTCCCAAACACTCTCACTCAACCATAAGGGAGATGGAGTACCAAATTTTAACCTTAAATCACTATTATCGCGTTTTGACATCTAAAATGACTAGTTGTCAAAGAGAACGACCTACGTGTTAACTCGCAATTGGGTTACATAAGAGCGGCGTTCATTTGCGTGAAGTTGGCTGGATTGCATTGTGCAACATGGCGGCCAGTTCGGCGGGGCGCCGTGGTCACGCACTTTCGGGCAAAGTGGTGCTGGAGGAACGGACAGGTGTCGAGTGTTGGAGGCGCGTGCGTTGGCTCTAAAGAACCCCAGGCCAAAGGGTCGGGGAGGGCGTGCGGGCGCGGCGGCCACTTACCGTAGACGGATCCCATGGCGGCGGGGAGCATGTCCTGCCGCACGGGGCTTCGCTCCAGCAGCCGGTGGGAGGTGGCGGATCTCCTGAGGGGGCGCTGCAGGGCGGACATCCCGGCGGAGCGGAGCGGAG
>BOPP01000182.1:1809256-1829231 GCA_017312745.1 Gryllus bimaculatus
GGCGTCGGGACGTCGCTGGCGTGGCGCGCCGCCGACTGCCTGCCGCCGCCCGCGGTCGCGGGACGCGCGCGAGGCCGGAAACCGCACCGCGTGGAAAAAGCGCCGCCGCCGCCGCAGCCGCCGCCAGCCGGTCCACGGCCAGGAAGGCTCCCCGGCGACGGGCCGCACGTTTTGAGCCGAAAGCTTCAGCATATCGCTCTCATTTTCTCCGTGTAATCGGTAGTTGGTACAAGATTATTTGTTTCAAACTCACAACCGTGTCCAAACTTACAATATTCTACATTAGATGCATCTTCATATTATTAACCATATTACTATACATAAAGTACAACTTTTGTTTTTCATTATGTAGAATATTGTTATTATTCATTATGTTATTATTCATTTGTACTAAAAAAACAGTGGATGACCTGCCTGTTGCCAGTATTTGTGCGGTAAACGTGAGATTCCTCCTGTCCTGTGATGAGTTTTTGGTAACCTTACAAGACAATATTCTCATTGCCCAATTAAATCGCCTCCGAAGGTTCGCACATCGACTAATTGGAAAGACGACACAGATTGTGGAATATGGGAAACAGTACCAGAATAGAGAATTGTTCTAAACAGAAATTCTGTTGTGTACATGACATCAAATTTTTGAGAAGCCCGTCTGTTCCATATTCCCCGACGTGTGTGACGCCTATCGCAGACCACCGGACTGCGCTTCACAAATATAGCAACTTGCTGCGATCGCTTTAGCCACCCGGAGGGCGGCGCGAGCCCACACTTCGTTTGCGGGCGCGAGCGAGCGCTGCCGCGTGGGCTGTCGTCCCACCTGTGGCGCGGCGGGCGGGAGGCCTCTCGACTGGCACGCGGAGGACGAAATGCTCTGGTTAGCTGCGCGCGGGCTAAATAACGAAGATGAACAAATGAACTACTACTACTACTACTACTACTATTGAAAGCGTCCCAGAAACAATGATAACCCTCATATTTCACATCCCACTTAAAGATCCTAAGATTTCTCCTCTAAACAAATATTATGAGCAAATCAAGTTCATAGAACACAAAGGAAGTTATTCATACAAAATTATGGTATAGAATAATTTTATAAAAAGCAGAATAATGTGCTTACATTAACTTAAATATGCATGTATTTGCTTATAATACCTATAAAAGCCTTTAGTATTTCACTGGCTTACAAATATTACAGAAATTAAGGTTATCAGAAAGTTGCCTGAACACTTTCAAATGATTTGTTAGTGATGTAACGAATATTTGCTTGAACTCTTTCGGTAAAAGCAGTGATTTTGAAGGAATACAAGGCTTTCTAGAATATCAGACGATTTTATTTTAGAACATTGCTGCAAGTGATATTACTTCACCACACTTAGAAGATAAATGTTAGTAAACTGAAAACTTGAAAGAAGTAGGTAACTAACTTCCGAGTAATATTGTCCAGTTATTCCTTTTCTGCATTACACATTTTTGTCTATTGAAAAACGTTAGATCTGAAATCAGAGTAAGTATGTTCTGCTATGGTTTTCGACAGTGTGGAGTTTCAGCGTGGCCGGGGCGAAAGAGGAGATGAAGGGAGGGGAGTGACGAGATGAGTTCACCGACGGATGCAAGCGGGAGCCACGCGCGTGTTACTGCTGTTGCTGCTTTGTTGTCCGGTGGGATATGCTCGTTATGACTCGTCTGGCCCGACAGCTTCCTCACAAATATCCTTCATCGCAGCGGTGATTTATACGCCCCGCGAGAATGCCTGCGTTCGTTAGATCTGGCAGCGAAACAGCTTTTCCTCGCGCAAAGGCTTTGGATATACTATATTGAATCATATCGCAAGCTCCATTTATTTTGTTCTCGTCTGCGTTTCCTTTCTTTTTCCATTTTCTCTCTCTTACCGAGTCCGTTTTCTGTTTCATTCTTGCATATTTATGTACTTCTAATGACGCTTCGTTCGATTATTTATTTTATACCGCCATTCGTTGTTGTTGTCAAACTTCACTCAAACATGGAGTATTTAAAAGGTATATTTTTCTTTTCATTTTTCCTCACCTCTACAATTCAATGTACATTTCTTTTCAAACATTCTTCCAAAATACTTAACCATATTTGCCTCATGGTTTCCCCATCCATGTACATGGACCAATAATTCTTCCAAAATACAAATTGTTATGTTATTATTGGAATATGTTTATATTGATTGACATACATGCTCACCTCAAACAAATAGCTTTAATTTGCAAGTCTCTGTTTGCGTATTCAGACACGCGTGTTTTAAACTTAATCGGGACTAATTCTCCAAATTTCAAGTTTCAAGAACATTACCACTTGAAAATGAAGAGAGCAAGGTTACAGAGATATCGAGAAACCAATGTACAGATAAGATATTGATGATACATTTTTCGACTTTCCTGTCCACCTGTGACTAATTATTACGTAGAGCGGAAATGTTACTCTGCTACCTTTCATACTTGTGACAAATGGAATATTGGAAATACCGTACTGAATATCTATTAAGCTGAGTAGAGAACGGTGCTAGGTCTATAATTTATAAAAAAATGTGGAAGCAAATTTTTATGTGGTTTCACCAGTTAAATTGCCTTAGGATGAGACATCCGTAATTTATTAACATGCACCACTATCATTTACTGGCATCATCATACGAATTCAAAATTTCGAATAATTCCATAAGAGATCATTCGAAATTTTTATTAAGATTCTTTCCCATATACTAAACGTGTTCACTGTACGGCCTTGCATTCTCATGTTCCTGTGAACGCCACAGATGGCAGCAGCATCCAAGCATACGCTTTCTCTCCCTTAAACACAGCATCCCATATGGTTATTGCTTAACGATATAGTTATTAATTTGTTTTGTAAACTTTGGATATGAATTGCTCTATATATTTGTATCATTTGAAGGAATCACCAAATTTGGGGTCGAAATAATTCGTAATGAAAGTCATAAATCCTTGTAGGGTTTTTGGGGAGGAAGAATGCAAGGGCCTTCACTTCTCTCGCAAACTTTTTCAGTTAACTCTTACCATAAAAATATTTTTATAAACTCTCTTTTGCATGCAGAGTTTGTCAAGTAATTTCGCAAAACTGTTAAAATAATTGTTGATAAAAGTAGAATCAAGTAACAAATGAGTATAATGACAATAGTACAGCAAGTAAAATAATGGTTTTTAGAAGAAAACTATCCGTACAAATTGTAATTAATTTGAACTTTTTTATAGCTCTTAAAACTTAATTGTATTTAGGAACAGAGAACAAAATAAATAACTTAAAATGAAAGGTTTAAATATAAAATTTGAGTTAGTATGTATTACAAAATTTGTGAAGTAAAGAAAAATTGTGAAGAAAAATTAAAAATATTCCTTCCAAAATGCAGGGCCTCGACTTTGGAAAAATCTGACCGCGTAAGTGAAGAATTTACGGCTGACAGTTGGACCAAGGATTAAAATGCGCTATCGGTGGGTGTGACAGACTAATAATGTGTATTTCCGCCACCATCTCCAACGAAAGTTCTTCTAAAATTACTTACCATTATAATCACAAGCATAATGTTATAAACGTATACGGGAGGAGATTAACTTGATAATGAAAATTTTAAATACTTTTTTAATGGAATTAATTATATATGTATAATATACATTATTTAATTATATATCATTTACGTTAAAATTATGAAATTTATATTATATAAATGTATAAAACGAATATAATATAAACAATTTTAAAATATTACATATAATATATGTATATTATAAACTACTTTGTTCAGAATCTTAATGTCCCATTATCTATTCCGTTTATGTATCCGTCAGTACTTGAATGAATTTACAGTGAGGATGCTGGAAATATCACAGTTTCCAGTATATTTACTGTTGTCATAGACGAGTTGTAGAGCACAATGAATCAGAAAACACGTCTACGTTATTGATAACTGAGTTATTTTCCCCCTATGACCTAAAAATAGCGCGGAATGTTTTGCACGCTTTAAAACATTCATGAATACACGCTACAACCGGTGCATTTAGTTCGTGTTCTCACTACAGATGGCAGCACTCATCAGACCTGGGGCGACAGTTTCAAAATGCTTTTTGGCTTAACCGAAGGCTGGTTTAATGTCCAACTTGAATTGCTTAACAGCTTCGTTGCAAGTAAGATATTTACTTTGAAATTAGGAATATACAGATACATTATTGTAATTTCATAATGAAATTGATTACATTTGTAGACGCATGATCCACTTTTCTTCACAAAATAAATATTACAAACCAAATTATAGCCACATGGAACTACAACATTCCTCACGTTCTTGTGGAATTTGTAACTTTTAAGATTTTTGAAAATTCGCAGCATTACAAGGTTTACTCTTTACTTCGTAAATAAGAAAAAAGAAAGTAAAGATAAGTGATATGTGGTGCAACTCTTCTTAAGAAAATAAAGTAAAAGAGAAAGAAAATGCTTGTAGGGAATAGTTGAGTACCCAAGGTAATAATGATGAACAATCAAATAAATAAGTAGGGAAAATAAAAAGCAATTTATGGAAGTTAAGAATACTGCTTGGGAAACAATTTCCAGAAATTGATAAATTGGATTTGCAATATCAAAGCAGAAGTATCATGGAAATTTATTAAAGATATAAAAACAAATTAGGAATATTGTTCAGTTGTACAACTTCAGCAAGTTTACAATGGTAATATCATACAACAATCGATTAAAGAAGACAAAAGAATTCATCAGAGAATACGATATTAACGTGGGAGTAAAAATAGTACATTCAATATTGAAAATGCACTTACAAGATCTGAAAATGAAACGTCATTGAGTCCAGAGACGGTGTTCTTAGAGCTGTTAAAATAGTTCTAATTAAAAAAAAGTTCTAATACTTCTTGTTTAAAGTCAAGGCAATTTATATTTTTTCTCAAAACGGCTTCAAATTTGGTTTATCGTATAAGAAAAAGACGCTGAAAAATCACATTTTCATAGAAAACTGACTTTTCAAAAGTTCCAAATTTTTTCGGCGTCTTCCTACACCTAAATTATTAAAAATAGACATTTTTTCCCTTAATGAAATCTTGTTTCTTAAAGATAAATTTCCAAATAAAGACACATAATTTTTCGATAATTTGAGTAGTTTTCGCGCACTTTTAGATGAAATAAGCTATAGGCAATTTTTAATTTTGTTTAAACAATTTTTTTCCAAAAACAGAACCAACAAGTTTGATTAAATTTTGACCTCGGATAACGTATAGGACGCTTAACAGAATGGTGCAGGTTTTATGTTCGTTGAAAATTATAATTTTTGAAAATATGCAAAAATTCCAAATTTTTTCGGCGTTTTCCTACAACTACTATTATGAAGAAGAACCTTTTTTCTTAACGAAATGTATTAATCAAAATCAGGTCATTAAATACTGTAATGTTATGTTCAATGATTCGAAAATATGAGAATTTTTGCGAAATTTTGTGTAGAAATACAAACACAGCTCAACAGTAGCGTTTTGACTTAGTATTGAGTAATGATGTCAATGACTTGGACTTGCTCAATAGTTGAATGATTTTCTCTGATTGCGAATTGCTGGTCTATAATAATTTCCTTGAGATGAGGCTTGAGTCTTTATAGCAGAAGTTTTTCAAAGGCTTTTGAAGTCTGGCAGGAGTTTTATTAGACGGCAAGATGCGGTCTCATTGGCTATTCCCCAGGTGTTAATAAAGGCAACTAGTTGAGCTACTTTGCATTGGCTAGGAAAATAGTTGTATCGAAGGATAGAGTTAAAGAGATAGGTAATGAAGACAAATCCCTTTTGCGATAGTTCTTGAAGCACTACCCGCGATATCTTAGCCAGGAATTTTATTCGGGTTTATGAACTGTTAAATTGATTTTTCTGTCATCGAAATAAAAATAGTTCTATTGGAGGAGATAGTTGGAAGAAGGCATGGAGATATTGGGTTAGTTCTTATTCGTTTGCGTTATTTTATGAGGGCAATGGCTCAAATACAATAACGAAGCGTCCTGCAAAACGTTCGCGTGCCCTTTGGTCTTCTTGCCCAGGTACCGTTTGTTTTCCGAATAGGGCGAAATAGCATGTTTTGTTCGTGTGTAGATTTTACTAGTTTTTTCAGATTCAATAGTTTGTTGTTGCTGTTAAGGATGAATATGTCAGTGTAAACAATTTCTTAACTATTATAGGGATTGTGTTAAGAGACGAGATGCTCTATTAAAGCCAGTTTTATCTTGGTGATGCCTAGTGCGCATCCAGATTTGTCTTAGTTGATGCTTCTTTTTTTACTGCTTCCAATTCACTTGAAGGATACGAATACTATATGGAGGAGGACAAAGATGGTGTCTCCCGTGCGGCATGTTGAATGCATCTTGTTAGAAGTTTGATTCATTCATCTGTGTAGTCTGCGTTTTTTTAATGTAGCGTTTGCTGAAAATCTATCTACGATTTCATGAAAGTTATTCCAGTCTACTAGGTGTATGCCGTTTTTGGTGGTAAAAAAACACGTAGTTTAAGGAAAATGCATTTTTTGTTTATTCAAAATATTGCCCATCGTCTACATTTCAGGTAATATATGATTACCATGTCAGAAAAACTGCTTCTCTTTTGCGGCAAACCATTCGTTCAGCCATTTTCCAACTTCCTTGAAATTGCTGAAGTGCTGCTCTGCTTTTGTCAATTGCTGTCGAGTTTGAGTTGGGTCATCAGCCAATAACGCCTGCAATTTCTCGGCTTCGCACTTTTCTGGTCTACTAGAGCAAGCACTTTCACACTTAAATCATCACGTTTAAATTGCCGAAACCATGTTACACATGTTCTAATTGCTGGAGCGTGTTCACCATATGTTTCTTCCAGCAAACGATGACTTTCCACAGCCTTTTGTTTTTGATTAAATAATAAAGCAATTCGTGCCGCAAAAGGAACTTTTTCAGGCAGAAACGTCGACATGATCACTGAACAATGCAACACAGACGCTAGTGTTTGGCGGACTCAACGTGTGTGTGTTGTTGGTAAACATCAAACGAACAAACTTACGGAGTGTCAAATTAATATATTGCGAAGTGTTTGCTGGAGCAATCTCTTATTGAAACTGGAAAATACTTATGCATGCAACTTGAATATGCTCGTACGTATTATGTAGTTTCTGTGACGTACAGGTTTGCAGTACCCTAGAGATGATGGTTAAAATTGTAGGGAAATGATTCGATCGATTGATCGTAGTTTTGTTCTACTTGCATTTTATCTGTAGGAATGCCTTTTGTAATGAAGAAATCCAGATCAGGAATTTTATATACGTCTGATGGTCAATACGACGGTTCTCCAGTAGATCCTGTAGTAAGATTGTTGCTTTGGACGCACTTATGAAGTTGACGACCTTTCGAAGTATCAAGCAGGAGCCCCAGCGCACGTGCCGCGCGTTGTAGTCGCCGCCGACGCTTCATGCTCTTCCCAACCAATTGAAGAAGGAATCAAACATCAGTACTTTTATGGAGTATTTGGGTGGACAATAAACAACATTTATGATGATCGGGCCCAAGATATCGTTAAGTTTGACGCTGGCAAATTGTAAACAATCGTGCTTGTATTTTTTTAATTCATAATGTTTTATGTTGTTACTTATAATACTGGAGGTTCCTCCATGAGATTCTCTATCAGAATGGGGAGAATTGGAGATCACGTAGTTTGTAATTTTCAAGATAGTGTGTTTTTGAATGTAAAAATTAGTTAGTGCAATAAAAACAATGTTCTGCGATCGCTTGATTCACGTGTTCCTTTACAAACAAAATCAGTGACAATTATACGTGGTGCATTACGTTTTTATATTAAGGAGAATTTCGGGTTACAATCCACATCATAAGTACCATTTCCTGCTATATTTGACTACAACATACAGTTTGATGAAAATAAAATATTTCAATAACGTTTTCCGAAACATATGTAAGTCTGCGCTGCAAGTGAATGGTTGCACATTGTTCCAGAATTTGTAAACATCTTCCATTCATTAGTTTTAGGGAATAACTACTTATTGACAAGAAATAACATTTTGGAGAAGTTTCCATTTTACATATAGTGCATAAATTATACTTTTCTGCTGTAGTATTTTGCAATTATTCGTTAAATGCAATGGAATCTCAAGTGTTCAACTGGTTTAATAATTAATTTTCGCTAACGAAGTACACCATAAATTCTTTTTGGGTGTTTTTTGGTAGTGATATTGACATTCGTGACTTATTCTTACGTAAAATGCGAGTTTATTATCCATAAGTCATCTTCTGAGTAAGGACATAATAGAGAGGAAATTCCTCTAATAAAATTTGAGGACTTATATCTTTGTTCTTTTCGATGCAAAAATGAAGACGTCCGAAAGGATAGCTATGCTTAGAATGCAAGGGTGTATTGATTACTGTGACATCGCCAAAGAACGCCAACATGTAGGCTGCCAAAAACAGGCGGAGAACTGTCATGAAAGAAAAAAGTAAAAGACTGCTTGAAAGAGATGACACATTCTGGAAAGGACAGCGCATCCATGCGTGAGTGAAGAGGGAACAAAATGTCGGTTCCTTTGCAAGGATAGTTTATTCTGTGACACGTCATTATAAGCACAACGGTTGATATATTTTTTACACATTCAGGAATAGTGGATAATTAAAATAAATTTCATCATCAAAAATTTTCAGCTGACGTTATTTTAGATTAATGATTTTCAACTTACCAATGTAATGAAATCTAAATTTCATATTAATTCATGTTTGTTGCAATTATGTTCTCTCAAACAATTAAATTAACCAGACATTTCGAAATTGTCGTTATTAATTATTGTAATTGTAATTCCATGAAAATGTTGATGTAAGGAGAGAGAGAAATGTTTAGATGTAAGCAGGGTCATAGTTACTTCGTACTGAAGTTCGTCCTGATGCTCAACATTCCTATTATACATTAGGGGCATATTTCTCAAGCTAGGGATGAGAAGTCTGACTTCCCTTATAATCTATTGAAATTTTAAAGCAAACTTTCTTAAAGCCCTACGCTCAGTTCTTTCCACATCATTATTCTTATTTAAAGACATCGTTTCGTTGAAGGCTGCAAAAGACGCGTGCAGCCTCCCGCTTCCTAGGAGTTTGAAAGGACGGTAACGCTGCATTCGAGTTAGCCCGGCCTCTGAGAGCCCCCTCTGTCGTGCGGTTTGCTCACAGCATACAAGTGTGGCTCACTGCTCGCACTGGCAGTGTGGCGGCCTGTGTGATTGTAGCCTACGAGCATATTCCTTCTTTTACAAGCTTCACGCGGTATTTATTAACACTTCTATTAACACATTATTATTATTATTATTGTTATTATTATTATTTATTAACGTTTCTAGGTAGTGAGAGTGTTTTACGTTTACAAGAAAGTAAGAAAAAGCTTGCAGTATTTAAAAGTAGGGGTGCTAAAACTGTACGTAATTTCTCGCCCGTACTTTCCCGCAAACTTTCGAAAAATTGTACATGACCTTATTTCAAAATCTATTATTAAGAAACAGATTTAATTAAAGAAAAAATTCTTGTCTTTAATATATTAATTGTCTCGCCACGTAAAATAAGGCAAATTCAATTCAATTCAATTAATTGTGGGAAAACGCCGAAACATTTTTTAACATTTGAAATTTTCGAAAAATGAGGGTTTTTAACAAATATGAGACCTTCACCATTCTCTTAAACGCCCATCACACAATGCAACAACAACGTTTAATCAAAAACATTGTAGCCATTTTTGTGAAAATTTTGAAGAAGTTCTAAGGCTTTTATGTAAAGTATCCCTCAAAATTAAAGTATCGGTTTCAAATTCAAGGGCCCCCGACATCGTCCAGATCGATTGGGAAAGTACGTTTTGAAAAAAATCAGTTGAACAGTTTAGCCGCTGGCGTTGTTCACAGACAGTCGAACCAAAGGACTCACGTTTTGCCGTCAATCGATTTTTCGATATCAAGGACCTACAAAACATGGATTCTGGTTATACAACGTGTTAAAGGATTTGTTTCAAAATTTAACAACTAGACTTATCCACTTCTCCGTTACCAGGGCCCTGTAATAAGAGTTTTACAGCGGAAATTCGCCGCTTTTCGCGCAGTATTACATAATTTTCTCTCTAATGCGTAAGCGGTAACGAGAACGTAAAAAGTATTTTAGAAGAGTTAGTTAATCGGAAAATGATTATGGGAAAGAAAAAGTAACATTATATTTTAGTTAGTTCAAAGTTCACTTTTCATGCAGACAATATTGCAAAAGAAGTGACTGTTTAAGATCTGAACGAGTCTGTCGTTTCATGGTTAAAATCAGAAGGGGGAAGTACAGTGATGGAAAAGTGATTTTGGTCTCCCCGGTTTATAAAGCCATACGTCGCCATTGCTGTTTATCCTGGTCATTTTATTATACGCAAGTATAGCATTAACTTTCCAAGTTTTTTGGGTGATATTGAATATTAGTAGTTGCTAGTTCAGTGACCTGTCATGAGAGGAGTTGTATTGTTTGTAATGTTCAAATTTGGCACCTTATGGGCGACCAATGTTACTATTTGGGACTTCTATGTTCGTCGCTAGACATCGCCGACGTATCAACGGTCTTAGCCATATTATTCGTTAGATACGTCGTTCTGTATACATACGGACTTGCGTTTTGCTTAGAACAGACATTCTCGGACTACTTAATTTGGCCAAACACTTTTCCATGGCTCTTTTAAATACCATAAGCGTTGCACTGCACATTGAGTATTTTCCGACCTACGAAACTCTGCACCCCGAAGTCGCGTTTAAACAGGCAAATGTGGCTCTAGGAAGCCACTGTGCTAATCCTCATGTCCCTGAAGCTAACATACAGTAAGTTCTGTTACAAATTCATTTATTATTGGTACTCTTTGCAAAATTATCGCCTACCACAGGAGAAACATATCTGCAGCGCAAGGAATGTAATGCTCTTGTTTATCAAGCAATCTGATATTTTGCATTTCGTTTGCTCTCCAGTTATATTCATCGATTGAACTCCGCGAAAAAAAGTTGATTTTCAAATTGATAAATATGGCATTGCAGGGAGTAAGAATTTGCAATAACCCAAATAGTTTGTGCCTAGCAATTCCGTCTTAACAACACCTGTGCTTTTATAGGAAGCTTACAGTAATTGTGAATAAATCTAGCCCAGTGTAATATCGTCGTTTTTTTTACGAAGTAGCGTCGCGTTTCCTGCAAATTTACGCCTCCTCTGCAGCGGCTTCTCGGCGCGCGCCGCTCAAGCATCCCTGCGGTACTCCATCTCGCGCGCGGGTTTAAGGGTCTTGCCGATGCGGGAGTGTCCCGGGGCCTTTCCGCTATCGACGAGGCCTTTAGCAATTTGCGCGTCTTTGGCCGTTAGTGCGGAAGGCGGTCGCATCAGCACCCCACCCCCACCCCCACCCCGCCTCACAGGGCCGAGGAGATCAGAAGGCGCCCGACGGCGCTTTGCGTATGAAGGGGATTGCATGTCGTGCTATTTAAACGTCTAGCAAAAATGTATGTAAATGGTCGACGCAGTTTTGTTAATAAGATCGTTCAATCGAGAAACCACCTAAAAACAAACCTAAAAAACAAGCAAAAGAGATGAACAAATAAAATTGTACAAAGGTGGCTAATAGTTACTCTCGAACAATAACTTTTGTGAACGTTAAGAACAAATTAAATGCTTTTACACGGACTGGCAGCTGTTCTCATACTACTTTAAGGCAAAAGGAGCAGAACTGAAAAAACTAGGTGCTACAGCGGTACATACTTTCTCACAATATTTATAACTTTTCCAATTCTCGAAGATTCAGAGACATCAACGATAGAAAACAAGACCTACGCCAATTTCTTAACCGTTTTATGCCCTATCCGAGGAAAAAATATAGAGACTCGGAGTAAAATTTACTTTCTGGACTTCTATGTACTTACCTAGTACAGATGATGTATTGCAATGCTACAGCAGAAAGTTGCGATTTCTCGTTTACAAAACTCGTATTGAGGGTACCTGAAAAAGAAAAACTTTTTTAATGAAATATGTTCTGCAAAGGCAGATATTTGTATAAGATCGTATACTTTTCACTTAATTTTTGGTAGAATATAAGCAATGTTTAAACAATTATTTCTCAAAAAGGCTCCAAGTTTTTCTTCAGTTTGTTTCCTCAAATAGAAAAACGTACGCTGATAAAAATGGCGCAGGTTCGATTATTATTGAACTCTGGATTTTCGAAGAAACAAAATTGACAAACAATGAGAGAAAGTTTTCACTGTTGTAACATCACTAGTTTTAACGCTTTGTTTAATCCGTCCGCTTTTTTGTGACCGGAACTCTTAATATCAATAGATCGTGTCTTCCTTGAGTAGCTCTAAGGTTCCTACTGGTCTGCCGACATGTGTGGTAGTGTAGGGCATTTCAGTACGTAAAGGTAGAAGATGGCACAAGGCAGAGGAGGGAAAGAGCTAGTGTGACCTGTTTGTTACCACACACCTCCAGCATTTCCTTGTGTTGATCGGGAAAATCACAGAACAGTACCGATCAGCGCAGCCGATCGCTATTACACTCTTCCAGCCAGCGACTGAATTCGGCCCAGCTATCTAGCTAGTGCCGAAAATCCTGCCACTATCGGGACTCGAAACCTTGGACCTCCCGGTGAGAGGCACTGCAGTAAGATCAATCGATGCCCTGAGCCACCTCATCGTATCCTGCATTTGCGCAGCCCAGCTGTAATGGATTTAAACCGCCCTGTCTTCTGCGAATGTGTCTGATGCGTGTGTGTGTGTGTCAGGGGAGGACGAGCGGCACCGCGCCAGCGAGCTGAACGCGCACGGCCCCACGGTGCGCGGGTGGCAGTCGGCGCGCTGCTGCAGCTACCCGCAGGAGCTGGTGCTCGAGCTGCATGCCGTCGCCACCGTGCAGCGCATCCAGGTGCTCGCGCACCAGTACCTCATCCGTAAGTCCCCGCTCGCGCTCTTTCATTTCTAACACTCCTGCGCACTGAAAGAACGATCGTCGCCATCTTTGCAAAGCGCTAACTACGGCGAATCCGGGAATTACAAGCATTTCATATAACATCCAACCCAAAACCACGAGTTCCTCTTTTTTATGACATACATATGAAAGTTTTATCGTTTATAGTTTTTGTGCAATGAATTAACAAATGTTTTACCAAACTTTAAGAACACAATGTATGTACAAAAAAGTGTATATTAAATAACCTATTCGAAAAATAATATTTTATCATTTTGATATGTTTTTGACTAAGTTCCTTTAACTCGTAAATTCGTTGTTTCATCATAGACGACAAAATGTCGGCATTGCTAGCATTTCACTGAGTATCGCTTTTTCGGCATTTGACGAACATGTGGTGACATTTTTAATTGACGTGGATGTTGATATAGAGTTTTCGCGTACGTGCAGAAAATATTCTGGGAGTACAGACAGCCATCAGGACGTTCGTAGATTTATTATTCGTGCAGACATAGTGTATGTCTTTTCAACTTTCATCATCCTGTTTTATAATTTCGTTCTTTATTCACTCCGTGTAGTGTTCAAAAAAATAAGGCGTGCTTGATTATTCCTTGTTCTCTTTAAAAATTTATGGTACAGTTAAATTCCAAAACGTAAAAGCGATGTATCTGTTCTCTCAGCTTCGGTACTTTTAAAAATGGCTTAAACTCGTGATACAAAAGAGAGAATTCAGATTTTCGGGTGACCCGTACTCCTAACACAGTAACACGCTAGCTTACCACCTCTTGGAAGTAACATTCAAATTCCACATGTCGAATATGAAATTGGCAAAGCCGGTTCCGGACGATTTCCTAGGGGCCCTACCTATCAATCTCCACGCCTATTACTCGCCGTACCATCTGTCATTACGTTATTGGCATCTCAGCGCTGGCGCCGCAGTGGGGAGAGTTGAGAACGGGTGCGAGCAGATCGATCTAGTTGCGGTTTACAGCCGAAGGCCACCGCTCCCAAATTTCAAGCAGTACGATAAAGAGCTAACGGTCCGTGTTACTTTACCACCCACTCAGGCACCCACCTACCCTTTAATATCACTGGGTTCTGAAAGCTCATTCACAATGAGTGTAAAGGAAAAGTGAACACAAAACCTTGCTGCCATGTTATTCGATGGAACCTTTCAGAAAAGTGAACGTAAATATAAACCTAAACAAGATACCAAACTCCAAGCTTTCACGTTGACGGTAACTAACTGAATATCATAATATCGAGGATTGCGGGAACATACAGCGAAAGTCAGGGGTTTTCGTTGGGCAGACGTATTAAGAATTTAAACTGATTATAGAAGACGGCTGTAAGAATCATCACCATCCCTTGATGACCTCACTGACATGATCATTGCATCATCATCACTGCTGATGAATCGCTTCTTACATTCTTACATTATGTTCTTAACAGCCGGCGCCCGTTACGGTTTTTAATATCCGCCGCCCGTTAAGAAACATGAAAACAAAATGAGTTGATTCAAAAGGTGACGCCTGAATGCTCCTGTGAAAGAAAATGAATTTATTTCTATGATTTTTTTTATTGAAATTGTTGCCTCAACTTTTAAGAAGGTGGTATTATTACACGCTTTCAACAATACGCGGCCGATATCATAAAGAAAGCACTAGTTATAAACCTCGAATATCGTCTGGTTTACAAACTTCAACCGTATTCGTCAGTTGCTCTAAATCGACTTAATGATGTTAATAACAAATACATATACTTGCTGTGCGTCAATAGTTTTATATGTTCTAAGTATTTTATTGCATCCATTATAATTCGATGGAATGATACTGTGTTATTTTGACAAGTAGCGTCGCGAGGTTTACATTTATGTTCATTGTGAATTTATCATGTTAAAATGCAGAAATTTGCGTCCTCACTCTACGTTACGTGTTTTATTGTGAAGGAACATAACAGCCGAGTTGTGCTTCACTTGGAAGTTAGTCCCCTCCCTTCGCACCGCCCGCATCCTATTTAATTCCTCATTCCTTCATTGAAAAGTGAAAGCATCTGCATGGGGAGTTATCCGTCCAGATTTCCTCGACAGCTCTCGCAGGAAAGTTTCTTGGTTCAACAGAAGACTGAGATGAAACAATTTCTTGGTGTTGACTTTACATTCCGGAACAGAACAGAATATCTTGCAGAGAAAGGGAAAGTGATTAAAGAGTCAATGTCAATATTCATCCTATCTTTGTTCCCAGAAAGATCTTTCACGATTACATTATTTAAAATTCTCTAAGAGAATATCATGAAACTTTTTCCTTGAAAAATTCATTTGCATTCATGAATTATTAAGCTGATAATACATAAATCATTTAACACAAAATTGTATACAAGTGCTTGTATTAATTTTCAAACTAATTCCTGTAATTATTTTGTGTATTCTTTTTAGACAGTAGTTGTTATTTATTTTCAAAACTTTTCATTATCAAGTTCTATCCGCATGTACATGGTGAAGTTAGTTGAATTCAAATTAATGAAATTATTGACATTATTCATATGCATTTTCCGATTTACTTTTTCTTGTTTATCTGTTATCTAGATGTTTACGCTCTTTACTCTCAGTGAAACAATTCAAAAATATTATTACAAAACATTAAGTTATTGTTCCGTCTGCAATGAATATTTGTTATGCTATAAGCATTTAATTGTAACAGTATTGAACATTTTGTCAGTATTTGTTGCATTAGTTATTGTCAGTGCTGCAACCAAGGAGGGGCTCATGGCACTTCAGCCGCCGCCCACCCGCCGAAGCGAAGGACAAAGATTTAAAAATACGACTTGTACTAATTTTCTGTATAAATAAAAGTCATTCAATGAATCGTTTACTTAAATTAATTTGTATAAAGTTTATTTTTTATTGTAGACAACAAACATCTTTGCTTATTTTATTGAAACACATAAATGTCATTTTCAAATGTATGAAAAGACAACAGATGGAAATTCAATTTCATAAATATTAACTTTGTCAAGA
This sequence comes from Gryllus bimaculatus, assembly GCA_017312745.1. NCBI lineage: Eukaryota > Metazoa > Arthropoda > Insecta > Orthoptera > Gryllidae > Gryllus > Gryllus bimaculatus. The sequence goes on from BOPP01000182.1 coordinate 1,825,246, forward strand.
AATAAAAATAGTGTACATTCAGCGTAAATAAACATTTTTTTATCAGAAACCGCACAAAGCCTTGCCTTCCCCACACAGACATCACTTGCACTGTCATTGTTTGCCATTGCACTGCGTACACTCCCGCACGCACACGTGTTCACACGCACACACGGACGGATTCACGCGCACGTTCTGGTTTGATTTCGAATATATGTGTGTGTGCCGACAATCACCTTTGTGTGTGTGTGCTTGCAGCGGAGAAGCTGGAGCTGTGGGCGGGCGTGCAGTCGACGCCGTCGCCCGACGCCGACGAGGGCGTCGCGCCGCTGCAGGGCCTGCAGGGGCTGCAGGTGCTGCAGGGCCCCTCGGGCGGCCCCAACAGCTGGTCGGCGGCGCTCTTCGAGTACCTGGGCTTCATCACGCTGTCGGACAACCACAGCACGGCGTTCAAGTCGCGCGAGCTCAAGTCGGTGACGGTGCCGTCGTGCACCGCGCGCTTCCTCAAGCTGCGCCTGCACAAGAACCACAGCAACGCGCTCAACCCGCACAACCAGGTGCGTACATGCTTCCGCCCACGTCACTTGTCTTCAGGTTTCAACTTTTCTTCTCCTTCTTCTCAATCCTCCAAATGTGCTCGCTCAACCCCCTCAAACAGGCAGATAGCCACTTCCACCCTCTTCTTTTCTATTATTCTTCCCCTCATTCCCTTCTTCTCCTCCTCCTCCTTCTCCTCCTCCTCCTTTTTGCTCTTCTTCTTCTTCTTCTCCTTTTCCTCTTCTTCTTCTTCTTTTCCTTCTTCTTCTTCTTCTTCTTCTTCTCCTTCTTCTATTTCTTCTATTTCTCCTTCTTCTCCTACTCCTTCTTCTTCTCCTTCTTTTCCTTCTTCTTCTTCATCTTCTTCTTCTTAATCCACGCAATAGCGCTCGCTCAACGCGATTAACAAAAGTGGGTAGCCACCGTTGGGATGGTAACAAGAATCTCCTTATTTGTTCTTTTTTATATTTTAAAAACAATCCTAGTGTAGCTCTGGATTGAGAAGGCACTAACTATTCATTGAGTGAAAAGGTACCATTATTCTCTTCTTCTCCCTTTTTTGTCCTCGATCTCTTGTGCCGTTTTGGTTTTCATTCTTCTAGTACTCCTTCTTCGTTTGTCCATTTTGGATTAGCTTTATTTTAACTTATTTAACATCACTACCATTATACTTTGTGGAATTTATAGCTTGCAATGTCAGTAGTATTTTATGGATAATTTTAGTAGGAAGAGTGATAGTTACTCTTTTATTCACTGATGCAATGCGTAGACCAAATGGGCGTAGAGTGGAGCGTTTTCGCGTTTGTGATACGCACTCTTTTCTGAACTCCTTAATGCTCATTTTACCCAGTCGCCTTGCCGTTGTCTCAGGAAATTTCCCTTCCTAACGTTCTGTGACGAGATTCTCTGACGTTCCTACGTTCTGTAATGTTTCGTAGCTTCTACATTATCTGCAAAACTTACCTTCATGGTTCTGAAGAGAATTATTCGAGTTTTCAACAAACGAAGTTTCATGCCAGCGATTCTTATCTTGAGGAGGAGCTAAACACGCAAAGTTGGGTGCTGAAACCTCTTGCTTCTAGACTCCTTCAGCGCTCGTAGCCGTTGCGTTCGCAGCCATTGAAAATTGTGACCCTAAACCATGTGCAATCCCGTCTACGGTGGCGGCTTTGTCTCCCTCTTTCGAAGCGAACGACTTCAACATGAAAATGGAATGTATTTTGCTGTTAATGATCTATTGAGGTCGACAGTCGATTATTTTCGGAACTTCTGATAAATATTCAATGTATTCAGAATGTAGATGCCTTAAGTGAACCTTTCCGCTCTTTCGTTTCAAAACAAAGCGGTAACTTTCCGTGGGCAAGGACATGTGCAAACAGCAGTTGTGGAAGTTCTTTCATTAAGGGACAATGTTAGTTTCTGAAGGCATGTGGGAACTTGAACTTTGAACTAAGGAAGTTCGCAGGCATTGTGGCTATAGGGTATAGAGGCGTTCTGGCCATGAGCTTGGTGAGAGGCAGAGTTGGGTTGTGATACAGTTTAAGGAATATAAAACAAATGATAATTAGTTCGCGTCAAGAAGCTATTGTATCAATTAAATCACAATTTACCTTTTAGAAATCATTATTACAAATCCTAAGGTTATGCTTAAACAATGGCAGTGATCAAACGACGTATTCGTAATGAAGTTACGTCTTTTCTGGAACTGACTTTAGAATTTGACTCTGCGGGTACTTCTGAAAAGTCCCTTATTTAAGTAGATATTTTGGTACTATAAGTAGTCATAATAATTTCCAAATAGTTAGAAAGGGAATATTATATTACCTTGCGGGGGATTCTTTAATTGCACTCTTGTTAATGGATAATCATTAAATAAAATATTATGTCAGATTTATTAATACTCATTTACATACGATTTAATAAATAACTTGCAGTATTTCCCGTAGGGTCGTGTTTAAAGGTAAATAACTGAATTTCAACAAACAACGTAATAACATTATGAATATTTCAATTGCTTGCTGATGCGTGAAGGGCTCCGTAGTAAAGGGGGCTTGCTCACATTTTTCTGAAATTGAATGAGTTGTATTAAATGAAACTTGAAACATTATCATATTAGTGTATTATGGCAGTACTTCATTTGAGTCCCTAATGAGATTTTATGCGACTGCATAGATTTGAAATAATTAGTACATTAGCTTAACAGAAATTTCAGTCGGAAGAGAGGCTATACCACAAGTCAACGAAACTTTGGATTTTAATCAATAAATGTTTTGTCTACAAACAAATAGGTGGTGAATCAATATGGCTGATTCTAGAATTGTGACAGGGGATAAATGAAAACCCTTATTTTGTGCTTAAAAACATCAAAGATATGGTTGAGATATCATTGAAAATGGAAAGGAAACGTTAGAAAGCAGAGAATACTGAAGAGAAATTCATAGCAAAGAGGAAAGATTCCGCGTTAATATTAGCTAACTGTTGTAAAACAAATGTTTTACATACATACGGTGTGCATGAGAAGTAGACAGCTGTTTGTTGAATGTCATCCCCAAAATGAAAAACGTTAAGAAAATATACAATGTTCACAGCGATTCATATGTGGAACAGAATATACATTGTTCAGTAATGATGAGGATATATCGAAATGTTTGCTGAAAATGATTTGAATAAAAGAAAGGTTGTTAGCCTCCGAACTCACGTATGTGAGGGACAGTGCAATGCAGATTATGGCATATGTAACTAAAAAAGAACAGACGATCTAAAAGAAATAATGAGCATTTGAATAAATAATAATAATAATAATAATAATAATAATAATAATAATAATAATAATAATAATAATAATAACAATAATAAATCTCTAAAATCAGTCGCATTCCCAGCGTTTGGGTTAGAAAACACATGTATATGATGTTATTTTCCAAGTTTAATTTGTACAAAGTCCACGATCAATATATATGTCAATTTTCGTGATACGTGATTGTGCGTTCATTTTTTTAAAATGCCTTAAATATCTCAAAACTTCTGAGCTTCAATTATTGCCTCAACATATGAGGCAAACAGCAAATACTGAATGGAAAATGCCGCCCGGTGCGGTGCCGTCGGTGGGAGCGTTGCGCGCGCGGCCGGCCGGCTGCGGGCCCGGGCCTTCCGCTTAGGGAGCGCCGCCGCCCGCGGCCACCGCGGCCCGGTGCGCAAACAGGTTCGAGAGGTGCGCGGTCTCGGTGCCCGCGTGCCAACATCACGAACTCCTGAACTCGCCCCATCCCACGCTCCGCTCGCTCCCCACGCTGCGTTCGCGTCCACGCCTCCCACCCTGCCCCGCTCTCCCGCTCTCCATTCGGACGACCGCACCCATCTGCCCTTTCGACTCCGCTCCGCCGCTCGCTCCGCCTCAACCCCGCCCCGCCTCGCTCCGCTCCGCTCTGCCACCGCCTCGTCTCTCTCCGCTTCGCTCTGCCCAGCCCCCT
>BOPP01000182.1:1829256-1853603 GCA_017312745.1 Gryllus bimaculatus
TCTTTGAAGATGTCAAAGGAAAAAGATTATACATTTTAAATTGGCGCCTCTCGAGATAATTTCTCCAAAAAGCCCGCGAAGTCCTTCTCTGCCGACCAAACATTCATTTCTTCATGCAAAGTCTTTGGAGTTGATGATCAAAACTTCTTTCTATTAGTTCGGAGCGTAACCGAAAAGATCGCAACCAGCTCCTTGGATGGGTAAAAAAATTTCCGCTAAAATTTGGCATTGTCGAAATGAAGTTTTCTATCGCAGACGCCGGCTCGCCTTGTTACACAAGCTAATGCGGAAAGCGAGGAAAAAGCGTTTTGAACGTCTTTAAAGGTTCGAGCCCCAGAGTGTGCCAGGCCACTGGATTGTAGATAGAAACACGTAGCTAAAGATCACGATTTCTAGTAAGGTGAAGTTTCGTGTTGCGACAGAGGTAACTGTGACAACTACTTCAATAGTCCGTTAATTCTTTCTCAAGCAACACATCCTTGGTCAATTGTGTGTCATCTTTTTTTCCAGAACACTCTGTCTGAGAAAAACAACTGTATGGAAGAGGCGATGTTTCAATTGCCATTCCATCACAATGCTCTCCCAACCTTTCTTCAACTATTTCGCCGCGCTGAACACTGGTTCTCAACTTTATCACTCTCTTATTAATTTCCGGGTTCACGATAACCTCTCCCCCAAACAGCCGTTGTTTTAATAATTCACGCCGGCTATTATCTCATTAACATATCCTTTATTGCAATTCCACCTCTCTGCTCCCTTCTTTTAACTGTACGAACTCCCCAAATCTTCCAAATCGTACTTTTTCATCTCTTCTATACTTCCACTTATTTTCCTGTTATTGATGTTATTCCATGTGGCCTATATTCATGTGCAATTCCTGGGCAATCCAATTGCGCGGTCCTCCAAGTTGTCTTTTTTGTCCGGGGCTATTAAGTTTCTGTTGAATCCGCTTATAAGAGTGATTGGGGATGGGCCCTACGTCACTCTGCCCAATCGGGATCCCTATCTTCACTGCAAGGCAGCTGGTTGTTTTCTGTCAGGGGTTTCCTTCCCTTATCTTTAATGCTCCCGTGTTCAGGCGCCGGAGACTCGCCCTCGCCCATGTCTCATTAGCTGCTCGTCCAAAGCTCTCACTCAGAGAGGACCAGGGGCCGCCTCTTGGGAGGAAGAGGCAGACTTGCTTTGCACCCAAATCGGGGATTCCCAGTAACATATGGCATTACTCGTGTTTACTTGCGAGCACAGATGACCCCCCGCCAGGTTCAAGACAGCCCATTTGACCACGAAAAAGACTTCGAAACCCAAAACCAGTTGTTTTGCCAAACGTTCGTGCGTGTATAGTTTGTCATTCGGCAAGAAAACATTCTGGGTTTAACACTGAAACAAGGCACTCACTCCTAAGCTATAAATGCTATTTTCATTAAAGTTTGAGGAAGCGATGAAATGTTATTTATTTCTTACGGTGTCTTATGTTAATTGGACGATATCTATCTTTAATGTAGTGGTTTAAACCTTCGTGTAAAAGTTTTGAATATGTTTTTTTTTATTTCTGAAATATTTGCTTCATACTTGGTGCCCCAAGCCGCCACGCATACATAGAATTATTTAACAACGGACCACTTTGTTAGCTTCTGCTTGCCATTTCTGGCAATTATAACTGCCAAGTACGGACCATTCACTCATTTTTGTCAGTGCGTTCGTTTTACGGTTAGCTTGCTTTGAAAGTGCTCTACCACTATCTCGTGCATGGTCGTCGCCCTGCACGACGTTAATTTTCTTCCTGGACTTCCGAAACTGCACCCTTCTTAGATAATTCCTCGTATAGCTCGTTGGAAGAATGTGATAGCGCCGCGATGAACTGTTGTGAGTTTAACGTTGCTCGTCCCAAACGATTTGGTCGCACCGGTGTGGATGCCCGAATTTCGTGTGATTCCCCAATCGGCCAGCCTCGATCTAGGGACATTGAGACCCACCGGTACATCATTATGACCCTAAGTCTGATGTGAACGCTCAATTCCCCTTCCTACAGAAAAATTTGTCCCCACATTGCTGAAATATCGAATTTCTTGCCTGAAAAGCACGTGCAAACTCTGCCTTGGCCAAACCGCTTTCGCCACATCTATCCCTTAGTAGAGAACGCGTGGATGCAAAATGCGAGGTTTATTTTTCGTCCACTACAAAATCTGTAGAAACTGGTGTTAACATTTGGTGATGGCACAGACCACAATAACTCCATGCCGAAACGCGTAGCGGACCATTACCAGCGAACCAAACTTCATTACATAATTATACTTTTTTGTTACGCATGTAGTGCTCCATTACCTTTCATTGATTTATGATCTTTGCCGACCTTTCCTTTATGCTTAAGGCCGTTACTTGGAAAACCTAATAAGTGCACATTTTTTATCAAGAATGTGGGTAGAAAACTTTCTAAACAAGATTAAAAAAAACAAACTAGAGTGCTAGGGCACAGAGTTTGTTTATTATCGTTTAGCAAGTTCATTAACTGAAGCTACTTGTGGTTCATAATTTTCTATTACATGTATGAAAGAAAGTATAAAACTAGTCACTAAGGTGTAAAATGTAATTTAGGTGGCGATGTAGACATTGCAAATTGTAAAAGCGTACTCACTGTTGTGTTTTATGTAAACTTACCTTAATTCTTTCCCGCCGTAAGCGCTGTTATCCCACGGACGTGGCCGCTTTATGTTGATTTATAGTGGGGTGTATGCTCCACTCTCCATTGCTAAGATTATTTGGGGGTGACACTGATCAGCCCCGAAACAGGTTCCCGTGTGGCCCACGTTGCCTTGGATACTCCGACAAGTAGTGAGTCTTTTCGGCTTCGTTCCAAGCAAAAGCTTTGTCAATTTGCTGATAAATTTCTACCGGATCGCCAACCTAAAACAATTCAAACAATAAGAAATGGTTCTGAATCTACTGTAGGCTTGATATTTTATGTCATAAAACATGAGATAGGAACGAAATTTCTCTGAATTTTTTCTCATTCTAAGTATGCGTTGAAATTGCTGGTATACTCCTGTTCATAATTATTTTTAAAGTGTTTTTTAAATCACATCTCTTGTTTCCAATATACTCCACTTCAGTGACTGAATGAATAGGAAACAAGGAAGTATGCATTATTTGCTAGTCAGTGAGATATGTCCTCGCCCAGGATGAAAATAGTGCCCATGATTATCAGAAAGAGCTGATTCACCTCTGTTCGCTCAATAAAGTTCGCCTCCTAGATAAAAACACTGTTTTTCAGCTTCATTGACGGAGGAAAATCTTGTACTTGAACTCTTAAAAGTCTATAAGTAATCTTCTCAAAGAAGTAATTTGGCGTTCTTGTCACAAGGGATTCATGTGAAATACCACCAAAAGTTAATGAATGCTTTTCAAAATCGCACAGTTTATTGCAGCAAAATTAATTTGGAAAAACATTCGTATCGATAGTGTAGCGCTATTATTGTTCACATACACCAGACAGACGGACCGTTTTGCCTTTAATAGTTTTTCGGTATCAAGGTCCACAACAGGGATTCTGGCTACACCACTGCTAAAGGATTTTTTCAAAATTTAGCACTTGATTTTTCTGCTATTTCGTTACAAAGGCCTCTGTAAAAGTGTTTGTTGTTGTTTTTGCCGAAAATTCGCCGTTTTTGTCGCACAGCAACATAACTTTCCTCTTACTGAGTAACTGTTAAAAGTAAAAAACTCATGCAAAATGAGCGCCTTTCTTTGTAGCCATTACTTTCTATCTTAACATTTTTATATTGATAAAGCTACATTGTTGGCCTTCTTATATTATACTTTTGAATAAAAATAAATTGTTTACTTAACTGCGTCATCACTGACTACACGAACGCCCGCCGCTCGTGCTTCGCCAAATCCAGAAAATTACATCCTTCAGCATCCGCCATCAATTCCATCATTAGTTCGTCTACACACCTATGAAATGAACACTTTCGCTTTTCGACACCAGTATAGAAAATACCAACATTGGCGACAACGGGCAAAAAATGTCACCTCGCCGCGAGTCGACCGTTGCCATCTCATGTCCCGTCTATCCTTCCGTCTGGCGTTGCTCCCACCAAGCCTAAGAAACAACTCCATCGTTTCGGGTCGTCAATTATAATAAAACTGTTATTTTCATTTAATGTTTTCTTCAGTGGTATTCAATCTCACTCCTTCTCCATTTTTATTTTGATTTTTTTCCCGTGGTTTCGTTGGCATTTTTTTCCCAGTAATTTTAATCCCCTTTATTTATTTGTCACGCTATCTCTTACATCATGTACTGTTACCTTATTTGTTCAACGTTTTTGCGAAAAATATTATTTCCTCCAATTCTGCCAAAACTTAAACATTCTGTAAATTTTATTCTTATAAAAATACATCTCTTGATTAGTTTACCGTGGTATGTCAGTTGTTTTTCACAGTTCTGTTTAATACGACGAACCTACAAATAAATATCACTTTTTCCTATTTCCTGGACTTGGTTTTCGTGAACATATTTCCGGTCATTAAAAATAAAATTAAAGTACTGACGCACCCTTAGTGGATCGAACAACATACGCTATTATCGTTTTAACAAACCATATGTCGGCATTTAAAGAACATTGTAATTATTCAAGTCAATACTGTTAGAAACTTCGTTCCTTTGAGGTATTACTAAGTTTTAATATATTTGTTTACTGAATGCTTATTCACGATATGGAAGTTGACAATTAAAGCTTGATCACACATTGATATCAATCTCGCTTGCGAGCTGGTACCCTTTCACCTGTTTATTGTTACAGAGAAGGAGAATGGAGATCACCGTCAAGAAAAAGTTGCGCATGTAGTACCTTAAGTGCAAAAGCTAACTACCGAGAGAAAACACCAATTTCGCGCCAACTCTCATGGCTAAGTGGATATCGGGTGAAATACGTGAAAACAAATTACAGATCATTTTAATTCTTGTGACATTCCTACTTTCTCCCTATCTACTCCCTCTATTTAAACCTCCCTAATTAATTATAAATTTGGCTAGCTCGATTATTATCGAATACTAGGCAATAACGATATTTACAATCTCAGGCGAATTCTTCTCCATGTTCTCCATTGTGGGGTGACCGCTTTACGAGGCTAGCTGGTGCATAATGTTAATTGATAATGGGAACTGAATACTCCAAGTTTTGTATTCCTAACGGTTAATTTTAAATAATACAAATTAATTTGATTAATATTTCTAGTGGCAAGAATACCAGCTGCAATTGATTTTTTATTACTATATTTTTCTTTGTTTCTTAATTGATGAAAAATTTATTATTTTCATATTCATTCTTCATACCTATATTATTCATCTCTACTTTATTCCTATTATTTGTTGAAAAAAAACGAACTTAATTTAACTGACTATAGTAATGACAGTCTTGTCCTTGAACATTATATTTCTCAAAGTTATTTCCGGGTTCTTAGTTTCTATACTTGTTTATGGCATATTGCCTTGGTATGATCGAAGATTTCACTCCTGTCCTACACAATATATTTCCAAAAACAATGTTTGGGGTTCGTCCATCAACCACTTTCTTGTAGTATTCCAGACTATCCCTATTACTTGAGAATATGCTAAAACGTCCGCTTCTTTTCTTGAATTAATTACTTCTCAACGTAAATTCAATCATCTTGCGACCTTCTATCGATTTTCAAAACATTTTTGACTTTAAAGATAAACTGAAAGTTTTTGCTGGCGCGGTAGGACACCGTTCCTTCGTCAGTTTAAGTCACGTTCTCTCTTAAACATTCGTTCTGGCAACACGTTTAACTATTCTCTTGTTTAGCTATTATTGACTGGTATTCTAATTCTGTGCTATTCTATTTGCGACCAGCTGCACATTTAAGTACCTTTTGTCTACCTAACAAACGTATTACGTAAATCTATTTCTTTAATAAAACATTTTTTCTAAAATTTAAAAGAGTCTTACACAAATGCAGTTTTCGAATCTCAGTCTCCAATGTTCGCACCTTACGTCTATATTTCGTCGATTTAATTCTAATGCACTTACGTCACGATTTAAATATATTTTCAAAATATTTGCGAGATGTATTTTGACCCCTCTTAATCATTTCTCATCTCATTGTTTCATATCAGTAAACATGTTAGACAACATAAAGCACGTTTTTTCAGTAATTCAAGCTAAAAGTAGGATAATTCCCGTTTTTACGAGTGTTTGCATTGTTGGTGGGAAAATAAAACTTAATACATTGCTACAGAATTTTATCTTTTGTTATGTTGGTTATTGATCAGTATTACAAACCAAGAAAAAGCTTTTTGTGTTTTACGAGAAAAAAAAAAGTGTTTTTCAGCAAATGGCTTGTTGGCAAACCTGATATTTCGGTGTTCTTGCAGCAAAAAAAAAATGAACAGGAGAGGGAAAAAAAAAACAAAAATATTTCCCAAACCCTTTACTCCATTTACTCTTTTCGAGCACACCGCTGAATCGCCTATTAGAAACTCTCAAAGAAACAATTTGACACTAATCAGCGGTTGAACCCAAAACTTTCCCTCGTGAACAAAATAATTTTTTTGAGCGTTACTTATATCGTATATGTAATTATTCCATCAAAATACGCAGGTAATGAAGGCAGTTTCAAATTTCGAATACACATGAGTTAATTAAACGTATACTTAATCATTAATTTTAGAACTTAACGTTCTATGGATATCTTACTAAACTACAATATGAATTAGGAAAGAAAATGTTCACTTAAACCCTGGGCCAGTAACCATGGGTTGCTATATAAACAACACTGCCGGCGTCCACCCGGCCGTCTCGGCACGTTCGCGCCATCAGCTCGGCCTGCGCCTGCCCGAAGGGTACGTGAGGCCCTGCTCCTTGAAGCCCCGTCGCAGTTGACGGCCGCGGTTTACCACAGTGGCGTACCACGCCGCGGGCGTCCTTGGCGCCGCTGCAGGAACACTGCGGCGATCGCCTCCGAACGCAACGTACCCTCGTTGCGCCACACACGCGAAAAAACAGTTTATGGATTTACCTTGCAATGTATATGTGTTTATCTCTGTCTCCCTCACACAACATTCTGTTTGTATCTTTCTCCCGAGTGAGCTACACCTCAGCTCTCGTCCAAGCCTTTTGGCTTTGACTACATTATCGCAGAAAAGAAAAAAATAGTATTTAAAAACGAATCCCTAACAAAAAAATATCGCTATTTCAGTTTTGTAAAAATATACAACAGTAATATGGTTGGGGAAATGGGTGATTAACTCTAGTATCGTTACTTGAGCGCCATTGTCATTATAGTGTCTGCTTTTTAATTGAAATTAGCAGCAACACTTGCAGTTTAGTTAGCAGCAGGGAATTAACGACTGCAAACATCAGTGTGTCCACTTGTGATCGTGGAGATACTACCCCTTGTCTACGAGCAATTGTAAACCGTGAACTAGAATGAGTAGAACCGTGGAACTAGAACCGAAAGTAGGAGCTCAAGAATAATCCTGCCTGCTGAAAGACCTACGTTTTTAACTGCAACCCTTTGTGTGGATGCTTTGGCCTTGACAGCTTGAACAGTATTCACGAATCGTGCAAAGTTGCAAATAATTAGTGCCAATTACAAATGCCACATGCAACGACTACTTCTTTACTAAGTTACGGAAACCTGTTTTTCTAATGGCAATTTCAATAGTATTGTCATATGATGTCTACAACTCATTGCATTTATGATTCTCTTTACGATACAGGTTCTTGGCCAATCACAGAGAATTTTGCAAACAAGAGTATTGACAGTTAATCATGAGATCGTTCTGAGTAAATGTTCGTTCAATTGTGTGTATTAAGGATTCTTAATATTATATTATTCTTGGTTGTTTTTAATTTCTTATATTATTCGTAATTGGACGTGTAATATTATTTAATGTAAATCGGATTGTAAATTTCACTTTGCATACTATTTAACGAGCGTAGTGTAGTTATTGGAGGGGGCATTTGACGGTGATGTTAAGAGCGAAAAAGTTTTGTTTGTATGTTGTTTGACGAGTGGTCGTCTTGGAAGGTCTTGGCTGAATTCTGTTGTCAACACCACGAAAAGATTCAATGTAAAAGTTGTATTATAAAAGTGACCAATAAGTTGTAGAATAAGTACCGCTATAAAATTCAGTGTAATGGTCATACACTCTTGTAAAGTTTAGATTACTTTCTCTATCGTAATATCACACCCGTGGGTTAATACCTGTCATAACATCATGTCATTAATCTATTTTTATTTGAACATATTATGTTTCTTAACGTTTATTACTATTGTTACTTACTGTTATATTACTTTTTTTATGTACATTTATTGTATCCTCTATGATTTGCAATAAAACGTTTGATTTACAATAAAACTCGAGGCAAAGCGCCTTCGTTAACGTGTTAATCTGAGGAGGAAACGTGTTTTTGCTCTAACACGAAAAGGCCATCACGTAAAAGGACTACTGCTTAGCTTATCAGCTCGTTACCGAGTATGTTCTGTCTATTTATTATTTAACGTCAAAAAGCAGTTAAAAACTTGGTGATATTTGCGATGGAGTGAAGGTGTATTTGAAAAGAAAATTTGCTCCAGTGTAATAAAAATTATTTGAAAAGCCAAATCGCTACCAAGTCGGTTATTTATCCTTCTTCGTGCCCTTCTTGAAGGAATCGTGAGAGAACTTCCTGCTGTGACCACTGCAAGTACGAGAATTAATAACTATTTATCTACAGGACTCTAAAAGACCTTGCCAGATAGTGGAGTTATATGTAGTTCCAGAAGCAAACACAAGGGGGCCATCATAAGCATCGCTCGAAGAATCGCGGGAAAACAAGACGACAAAACTGACCGAAGGGGGGGGGGGAAATGACCCAGAAGATGAGCATTAATACTTGTTACAATTGTTTAGAATTATACGCTTCAAATAGTCTTTAAGTATTCAGATCATTGTTTAAAATTATATTAGTTTATTTTCGACGGATAATGGTCATTAATTGTATGTTACGGTAAAGCAGCAGAAAAAAAATTACTTGCCTCTTAAACGAATTTATCGAAATTTAATCTTAATGCCATTGGCAAATGAGTTGCAAAATAATGTTTATATATTTAAGTGACTTTTGTAGTGGTCTCGTTTGATACTGACTCAGATAAAGATGGTTACTACGCGGAGATTTATATTATAGACTTCGGTATTAGCTGAAGAAATGTAATTTCAAACCCGGGGATATGACTTTTGACAAAACACCCCGATTCGTAAAGCAAGAGCAAGGTAAAGGTAAAATTTCCAAGATTAATTAAAGAGATTGCTTACAAGAATCACGTGGGCGAGATTTTCTGCAATTCTTTTTTGTAAGTCTAAAATCTGGGAAGCTATCTTTTGTTAATCTGTAAAATCTGGAGAAGCTATACGAAGTGTTTCCGCCAAATTACTATGTCATATCTCAAGTGGGAATGAAAATGTCTAGAATATCACAACGAGCAGAGCGGGAGCTGACCGAATTGAAAATTCTGAAACGCGTATTATAATGAATTAATTTGTGGGTCAATTTGCTTCCAGGTCACTTGAGAAGTTCTAATTGCTTATAAGGTCCAATTCAATTGTTCCCAGACTTTCGGCCCACTTCTTATCCATAAATAGTTGGTCACAGTATCGCTCTGTCTCTCTCTGTAATATACATATATATAATATAGATTATAGTATATATACGAACGCGGAGTGTAGGGTTCGTCCCACATGACCACACGTCATTATTGACACCTATGGCAGAACAGGTGCGGACGCAGTGCGGTTCAAATAGGGCGCGCCCGCCCGGCGCGCCGACGATGAGACGAATTGCTGTGCTGTGACCGCTAGATAGCGCAAAATACGTGAACTCAGCCGGAGAAAGGTTAACGGTCGCGCCACCCCTCACAAGGAAGGCGAGGAAACATATATATACGCGGAGCCGCAAGCGGGAGGTGTTTTTTCGTTCCGATTGCCGAGCCAGCAGCTCTATTGATCACTTCTCGCCGAGTCAACACTGTTCGATATCATTCGCCTAGATATTGTCCCGCCGCAGCAACGACTATTAGATAGGAGTAGTGACCGTCGACAGGTCGTGCTAGTCAGTCGCCCGTGAGATAGTGTAGAATTCAGAAAAAGTTATTTCTTCAATTAACGAACCGGGAAGTAAAAGGTACCCGTGTTAGAAACGCTGGTAAAGCTGAAGTTTAGTAAAGTAAATCAGCAGCGAGCGTAGTCGAGGAGAAGAAGAGCACGAGGAACCGCGGCTACAAAAGAAGAAAGAGAGGAATCGGCTAAGGAACCACAAGAGTGAAGAAGACCGGAAGAGGACGCAAGTAGGTCAAGTTCACGTCGGCAGGGCAGAATTACAGAAGAGTCGAGGGATGAGGACACGGTGGCAACAAATTCCAATTTAATAGCCAAAGCCATTTTGAAGCCACTATTATTCCACAAAAAGATTTAAATCGACATGTTTATTTGTTATTTCAGCCACAAGCTAACATCGCAAAGGACAGTGGTGCACTGGCACATTTTTGCTGTGATTTTTTGAGGAGATAGTAAATCTCCTGTATTTTTTTGGTTTCGTGAGCAGTTGTAAAATAAGAATGAGCCCAGATTTAGAAACATTCACTTTCAAGGAAATCCCAGTAGATATTAGCGGCAATCATTCTGTGAAGTCAAGTTTTGTGGTTTACTGTCAGTGTGTGTGATTTGTGGCGTGTTGACGAAGTGGGTTTTGAGGCAATTAAACTGTTTATGTGTTCTTGTTTGGATTGGCTCTCAAACCCAAAGTTCCCTCTGCCCTGTGATTTCTTTTCAGCTCGCAGGAGCAGATATCTGCGGACTGCCCCAACGAACAACAATTTGGAAGTTATAAATTTGTGGTTAAAGAAGGGGATATATATGATATAATATATATTAAATTTATATATATATAAGTATTATTATATATATTAAATTTAAATTAATTTTAAGCAATTAAATAATTACCATGTTGTGGTTTCGCGATAATGAAGATTGAAATTATTCTGGGACTGGAAACTTAACTCTGTTCGTCTAAAAAACAATAGTTACAAGTATCAGCTCCATCTTTCTTCAGAAATGGAAAATCTTATTGGCGGTCTGTAAAGCGAGATATCGCAATGCCCGTCTCGAAAACAAAAATAATTATTCTATATGTAAAGAAGATCAGCACACTCATGTGAAAAATGGATCTGGAAAGTTCATTCATAGAGAGTGGTGGCAGGAATTTAAAAGAAGGCAGATCATCCGAAATGAAACCTCCTGCATGCGTAATAAAGAGAATTCAGGTATAGAAAAATTCAGGAAGACTGCTGCATTTACCGGAAAACTTCTGTCGGCACATGACCGCCAAATTACTTCAAAGTTGGCGCCGTGTTTTTTAATAGAGCAACCTTTTGATGTTTTTGAAGGCGTTTCAGAGATCATACCATTTCAAACTTGGGGCTTTCGAGATAGCTTTAATTTTACCATAAAAAACCGCGCAATTTTCTTCCCTGTTGACCTAGATACTCCATCTTTCGTACAAAGTTCCTGGACGTAGATTGTCAACTGCTTCCTGTTAGTTCGGAGCGTCACCGAAAAGATTCCGCGTCAGCTCCTGGGCAGCCCCGCGCTTTAAATTAGCATTGTCAAAATAACGGGAACTCACCGATTTTACCTCACACACCAAAGCTCGCATTGTCATCAGAGAGGAAGTGCAAAAAGCTTAGTAAAAAACGTGTTGGACGCTTTTAAAGTTCGATTCAGGGTATGCCAGGCATTTTGATTAGTCGTAACATGAAGTAAAAACGACGAAATTCGTAAAGAAACCTGTGATTTCGTCTGGAACAGAGGTAAACTGCGACAAATCTCTTTAATACCTCTTAATCCTTTCTCCAAGTAACAATCCTTGTCAATGTGGTCGTCTCTTTCCAGACCACTCTTGTCTGAGAAAAACTACTGGATGAAAGAGACGATTGTTTCATTATGCTTTTCTAATTGCCATCCCAACTATTCTACGAGATTTCCACAGCCTCAACACTTCCTTAGTACGAGTTGTGAACCGATTACAGTATGTAGATAGTGGCTGCACTGCCTTTAGCACAAGATGCTACAGTAATACAATGTTAGCTTAAGCGGAGAAGCAGTTTTTAAGCTCGACAGCCAGATACATAATGACAAAACACTTATTTTTTATATAAATGATTTGTTGAACTATTATGTGTAAGCAGGACATTTTTTGTGGCAGAACTTTAAGTGTTCCAAGTTATTTATCACTTGTACACTTACATGGAAAAACATACGATTCGTTTTTTCATTAATGTTACGGTTGGCGTACCAGAAATATTAAAGTAACCTAATATTAATCTTGAACATCTTAAGAATGGCAGCTTGAAGCATTGAACAAAAGATGTCGCATGCCTTTGTAAAGTTGGTCTTCGAAATGAGTGCGTATACGAGTTCGTATTAACCTAGCAGCACGATTTGTGAATCCCTTCTTCGCAAAGCTATTTGGTCGGCAATTGGTAAACTTAAGACTAAAGATACGTGGTCACCGAAGATGACATAAGAAATGACGTTCTGTGGCTGAATGGACCTTCTATTCAATACCTCTCGACAACATGGAAGAGGTGATTTGATTATATTGTTAGAAATAAGCCACGACAATTTATAAAATCATTTGGCGGCACTTTGAAACAACGTACTGAGGACGACTGTAAGTAGGGAGAGCAAGGCCGTCTCGATTCCCTTCGCAATCATGGAATGTATATGAGCGGGGGTTTACTGCGAGCAGGACAGAACAAATACTTTGTAGGGGCTGGCAACTCGAAATTTCGTGTCGCTATTCGTGACACATGCAAAAATATGGAAATTTAGACTATATAAAAAAATCAAGAAACTTATGGAAATTCCTTGTACTACACTTGCTGACCCGGTCATAGGGCAAAATGAAAATCTCGTTAGAATTCGTTTACATAAATCAACGTGAAATGGAAAATATTATGAGACCAAATATATTTAACAATATCTGAAAAAATAAATAATTAGATTTATATTTGCGTTGCATTAGCTACAGAATGAAACTGTGTAGATGTGAGAGAGCGATAGAGAAGCATCAATATTTAATTTTATAATTTGTAACTCTATAAAATATGTATATATTTACATATACTATAATTAGTGGATTAAAAAAATAAAATGGGCACAATAATAGTGGACATTTCAATGTGATGCACGTCAATGCTCAGTGGACCTTCATATAGTGGACATAAAAAAGTGGGACGAAATTTGTATAGACATCCCATGTTTCTAGACTAAAATTCGAAGTAAACTAAGAATACATAGTGGCGTAAATAATGGACGAAATATTTCTGAACAAGGTGTTGAAATTGGTCAATTCGTTATAAAAAAATGGATGTTGCAGTGAAGTTCGAACTTAAATTGACAGACCCCAAAAGTGTGTTACTTAACATCTGATAATTTGCACATCGTTCTTTTTCAATGAGAGTATGGTTTATTACTTGTAAAGAAAAACTACTTTGAATCAGGTTTTTCGTTTACTATTAAATTTTTAGGGAACCAATTTTGAAACATTGATAATGTACTATTTACGGTTCCTCTTACTGCAAAGAATATTCGTATCCCATAGAGAATTGTTCAGCCGCTCGAATCCCCAGGTGATATCTTTTCGTGTAGTCGGAAACAGAATGGACCTAATATCGAAACCCTGAGGAATTCCTTATGCAATTGAAATTGAATCGGCAAGGTGTGTATAAAGTGCCCTATAATCCTATTGGTATTGGTACTCATTGAGACGTTGTTTTAAGAACGAAGATATCAATGTAGAGTAATACACGAATTCCATATAATACCAGTTTTGAAAGTAAAAGTGCCTATGACGAATGACGTCCAAAAGCTTTGAAAGATCTAAAAATTATTTCCATAGGTGCTTCATTTTCATCAATGGATGAAGCGATATTTTTAAGAACAGGAAACATTTAAACCCTCTAGATTTCAGTAATTACAATATATTTTTCGAAATAGTCCAACACCTTCAATATTTGAGGCCCATATTGGTCTTGTTCACCTCGATATTGTATTATAATGTTCCTCAGAAAATAGTTATATCGTCGTACTTTTAATTTTTTATAAGGTACTCCCACTGACTCCCGGAATGAGACAAATAATACTTCACAGTCTCATCAAATGGGCTGCACTTCGCCGTCTTCGACAGCCACGCCTAATTGCATGAAACTGGAGAGAAACGGTGGGATGTAACAAAAGGTGGTGCCGCCCACCAACGCGTAGTCCACTTCGCCCAGTAGATAAGGCTTCGTACGCCTGCTTGAAACTGAACCAAAGCGGAGCTGCATGCTGTGATCTGTTGTATAGCTCGGTCCTGAAAGCGAGAAAGAAAAGTTTCAAAATAATGTTGTTAAGGACTGACATGTAATTCCACACGCTGACGTTGGCTATAGTGGTGGAGTTGATAGAGATATATATTCACATGTTACTTTGTTATATCCCAGTTTTTTTAGTTCCGTTCGACCTTGCGGTTCGAGCAAGAGCCAAGGCAGTTTCCATCCTTTCCCCGTCGGCGACTCGACGGCCTTCTTAGAAGTTGTGTCATTCATGATCGGCGGGAGAGCCTACATTGCGAGTCCATGTCGATGGCTTGTCATCGAAAAATTGATAAGTTTGAAAAAAGACATTGTTTCTGCGTTTGAAAGTATATTGCACGAAATCGCCCCTCTTACGCGTCTTCGAAAAAGGTGGATCACCTTCCTTTCAGTTAGCTAGCAAGGGGGGCCTGGAAAACAAGGGATGGGCGACGGAAAAAAAAAACTTGTTTTCATTTTGAAAAATTTTTAAAATGATGTTAACATTAAAGTTTAATAATTCAAACAAGAAAATTATAAATAATAATGTTTATAATAAGCCTTACTACGAGTTCGTTGGATTTTCCCCACAAAAGGCAAAAAGACGAAAACAAATTCTTATGTTTTAAAAAATACAAAATTTTTCGCAGTTCATTCTTAGGAGCCAAAGCGCGACTAAGAATATTCGTTCTTTCAAAGAAACAGACACTTGACTTCAAAAGTCCATTTAGGTAGACGCCTGAAGGGCAGTTGAGAGCTTATAGCCAAACTCTTAAAAAACACGTCAACAGGTAGCAGCTGTATCTATTGAATCGCTGGGTGGAATGTTTGGGCCTCCGCTGCAAGGCCTCAGGCGACGCCGGTTGGAGGCCACATGGGGTTCGAAGAATCTTCAAAAGCAGGTGCTAAATTTTGCTGAGCCGGCCCGGTCAACCCCCCCACAATGATTAATCTGGTTGTGATAACAGGCGGCGGTCGCTGCGGTTCCCTGAGTCGTATTCCGCGTGATGAAGTCAAATAACTGTAGCAGATCTTGTTGTTTTGAGGATTATTTCAGTGTTTCTGAGCGGCAATGAACTTACTATGATTATGATTCCCGTATGTACGTGTATTTACTTACGACAGTGGCGTGGTCCTCCCCGAAAGATCAGCTTTGTCTATCTACATCGACATTAGAGTGATTTCCCCTTCCAAATACTTCGTTGCCACCGGAATTCATACTTCAATATAATACACTACAAGAGTGAGGGTAAAGGACTCCGGATGCTCGAGAAAAAATGCACAGAAGTCACTTTCTCACATTCTTCACCAACAGTTTTAACTGTTATTTAACATTAAGATAATTAAAACTTGTCCATATTAAGTGTGAATTTAATAGCCACATTCTTTTGCAAATAAAATTTTAACAAACTTAGGACCACTAGTGTATACGCGAAGCGATTAAATCGCACGGAACTTTTAAAGCGAATCCTTTTACTTGTCCAGAACTTTATTATTGCCCGGTTATTTATCACAGTCAATACTCATGAATGCTTTCGAAATTCTCGATAAATCCCCAACTCGTGAAGCGAGGAGGAATATTATCTTGAGAATTTCCCAGAGCACGAAATGATAGGTGAGAGGAAAATGGCAACAAATGAAATTATTCCACCAGAGGTTCCAAAATTGCGCCCCAAAATGCTGAAAAAAACAAAAGCAAAACTGAAAGCATATTAAATCAAAGAGGTTATGTTTATAGTTACATAAGGGTTTATTGCACAGAATTCAGCATCGATACATACTGCCTCCTTATGATTGATGATCGCCAGTTGAATATTTGGCCAGTAGGGAGGGGCGGTAAGAAAAATTGGATGGAAAAGCGATAAATGTTTTGAGATACGCCTTAGTAGAAGCATTCATATTGAAGTTAAACACTAGTAGTTTTAATTAATTGAGTGGAATAGCTATATTAATCTCATTCAGAGAGGGAAAGAAAATGCATTTGTCTATACTGTATCATCTCCCTAGTTGCCATGTGACCTGCCCTGCTATGCTTAAAGTCAAATTGCCCAAACACACCCCGCTCCGGGCCACCGTCTTCTCCTCCACGATACTACCAAATTACCGCTGATGCGTATGATGCGACCATTAAAAACAGTTTTGTTTCACGTCAATAACGTATAAACATAAATAAAAATAGAAACTAAAAGTGCAGACATAAGACGAATCAACTTTGAAACACACACCTTATTAGCTAATGATTAAGTGCATCCGGAAAAGGGATGTTTACATAACAGCTTTCAGAAATACTATATGTATATATGGTTATTCTTGTAGAGTACGTGTTTGTTGGAACAATTCAGAGGATCAGCGCAAAAGGGGTAATCCCACATTATTTTTAATTCGAACTTTACGTGTTAGTGCGATGTAGTTTCGCGCTGCAAACATCTCAATTTGAGTATTGCATGAATAAATCCGTATTATAAAATAAACCTTTAGCACTAGAGTATTTCAGTTACAGGTTTGTGTAATAAGTGAATTATGCTAGTTCCCGGCTTACGCACCTTCATCACTATTACCTGACACTCCTATACTAATTTTTGGAGAAAGATAGCTCCTTTTCCCAATGAATAACACAATAATATCGAGTTATATAATGATGTTGGTATTTCTTGAGTAAGAGAAAACAGACTTGTAATTGAAAATTGTAAATCTTATAATAAACATTTGGAGAAAAAATATGACAACTCGCAATCACCTGGAGGCTGAGAAAACGTATCACTCACCTTTCGCTCCGAGCCAGTAAGATATACGATTGGAACAGCATTAGCTCGACAGCAACCTTGTTATTCCATGCCAGAAAACCTGAACCTTTTCATAGAACAGTGTCTTCTCTGCTTCAGAGAAGCAAGCGCCCACATACACACCCATTCTTTTTCCACGCAGCGTTTTTGCGGTTTATGCCTGCAAGAGAAATAACATCGCTTTATTCACGTAACAGAGACAGAAGGTAAGAAAACTTGATAGAACGCACAAAGGATCGAACTTAGTGTTAACTTGGATAGATATCCTATTGTTTTCAAAAATTTACCCGAACAAAAATGAAAAATACGACGATTCCCTGGATTTGTGTCATGAATTTTCAGGATACAGTGGTGTCTGTTCCCCAAAAAATTATTCATCCTGAAATGTCGGATCATTGTTTAAGTTACCTCTTATTATTTTGACAAAGTTTTATAACAATCAAGTAGAAGTCTGTGTTATCATTTTGCTTTCCTTTACACCAGTTTCGTTTCCGTATTTGTGATGATGGGGGATCGGACCTTTTTAGGTTTGAAAACCGAAAAAAATCAATACTATGTTTTAAAGTGAAAAATGTCGTTAAAAACGACTAAACGATTTCATTGCCGATATGAAAACAGATTACCAGATGAGCCATATTTTGTCTATTGCAATCTGAGGAAGTTGGAAGCTACTCGCATATTGAATGTTATCACTCGTGTGCTTATTGGTCTGAATCGACAGTAGTGACCCTTAGACATTGTGAAAGATTTGAACTAGATCCCCTCCACCCAATCGGGAAGTCCCTCAGAAAAACATTGTGATGCGTGACTAACGCCTGCGTTGAAAACTGACACCTCTTTTACCTTTATATCGATAAACTCCACAGTATTAAACTGTGAAAAAACTCAAATTACATTGAGTTATAAAAAAATAACGAAATAAGTAATATTATTTATTTTCACGTAAGAATATGTTTTGTGAAACATTAATCAACATATTTTATTTTAATTCATAAGCAATTTGTAATATGGAAACTATGGAGAAAGTAGATAAATTTTCGCTTAAAACTTTCAACGCTCAGGATAAGGGGAAAATATGTATTGTTCCTAAATGTTCGATCCCTAGCGAAGATCCGGTTTGCCACTGATGCTGGGTTTGCGGCAAATGAAAGGACCCTTTGCTGGCCGTCCTCACCCGCGTCCACAATGGCCTCATAGGCGCGCTCCAAGCAGCAGGCCGGCACTGGGGGTCCTGCCGTGGCGCTTGCTTTGAAGTGCACCCGGAAGAGAAGCCTCGCGTCAAACTTCTCCAGCGGTGCATTTTGCCCGCCGTCCCTGTCTTAGGCATCTCGGGGGTCTGGAACAAAACATCGAAAGCCAATTGATACGATCTATCGATAAATATGCGTAGACATATTAAATAAAAAATGGAGGTTTGAAACGAATAATCTTGTAAAATTGAGCTTCGAAGCTCGATCCACCCCTAGTGGCGAAAGCATGACCCGTCCAAAGTCCCAAAATCGAACAAATACACGTTGCACAAAAAGAAGCCACCGCCATGACGATTCCAGGAGCGGAATTTGAGAGCCCAGATACGGCCACGGCTGAAGCCCTTGCCCTCCTTTGCCTACGTCTTCTCCGGTAAACGTCCCAGTGATACAGGTGGGCACATGCGTCCTGCCCGTACCTCGACCGGAACCTAATATAACCAACGGCGCTCGTTGGTGGTGGGAGGCATTCGCCGCGCTTGCAGAGCGTCGTGCAGCGCCTGCATGTCGTCGCACTCGGGAACGAGGACCGACCTGCCCCAACCCAACGGGAATACACCAACCTGCGAGTGCACACAAGTGACAGATCGCAGCGAAGGCTTCAGGATGTGCGAGAGCACGAGGGCAATTGCTCCCTAGATGAAATCCCCGGATTTTGTTGCGAGCTAATAGCGGGGAGAGAGTATATGCAATATTCCGAATACAAGTGTAGGGTTCAAGAGATATAGGGAGATGCACCGATACCAGGAACCTTTCGGCGCCGGGCGATAGTACCGAAAAGCCATAAACAAACGCGAAGAAACGGCACTTTTTAAAGACCCGTACTTATCATTAATGTGTGGTAAGCGTCTTAAAAATGCAGTAATGAACAGTAGCGTATATCTGAGATACTACAGAGTTGCGAAGCCCAAAGCCGCTGAAGAAGAAAAAAGAACAAAAAAATCTATTAAAAATAGCTGGCCAGTTAGACTTTGTCCTGTACCTATGAATCTGAAACGATGGGTCCAATATTACTATTAAAACCGTGAATAGCTGAGTCTAAATGTAAATAGGTTTTAAAACAAAAAGATAGTTTGGGATAGAGTTACGATAAAATCAAAGTTGTGCGATGAAACGAGAACATAATTGAATACGATAAGAATAAAGGTACACTCAAGGAGAATAATTTCTTATGGACCAATAATGCAACAGCTTCAGATATTGTTTCCTTAAGCTTATTTTCGAGCGGCCAGGAAGTTCGCCTGATTACAGGTTCAGACGCAGAGTGGTGGCAGAGGACATAAGAGATGTGACAGAGCAGAACGAAGAAAAACCATAAACAGGTCAGCAAAAGACTTTGCAACTCGCCGGTCAAGAAGGCTAGCAGAATAGCGTGGTGCAGAGTAGAGACGCTGAAAAGTCACGCAATAACGGAGCCGATTTGTGACATGACAATTCTTACTCAGTTATAACAATTTTATATTCCTTTACTAGTTGACGGCGCGCTCAAGTGACAACCTCTTATTCTGTTTCCTCTAGTTTACCGACCGAACTAGGATAGGCATTGAAATAGAACTGTACCTAAGACGGAGCGCTGCATTCAAATCGTAGGCTGTTACGAAAAACGACGCCCTCTTTTCTACGGCTGTGGAAAGCACTCTGTTGGTAGTGATATCGAATGTGGGTCGGGCAACCGTGGAAGAGTAACGGTGAAATTAGTAGAGATGTCTCGGACAGGAGGCAATCATTAATCTTACGGCAAATGAGTCAGATATTATATACGGAGAGGAGAAGACCGTCGCAGTCCTATTTTATCTTTCATTAAGAAGGCACGCTGAAGAGAAGCAATGAAAAGATAAACATGCGGACAGGAGGACGCTTTGTCAAGGCGAAGTAAGCAACAGAATTAGACCCGTACTACACAAATATTTTAATGTCGTATCCTTTGGGTCCGCTACAGAGTTGTGCACTATGTCGACTCTCTTTATAGATTTATGCCACGACTTCAATATTTGTTGGCTCTGAATTATACACATTGTAAATGGGCGAATAATTAAAATTTTTGCTATCACAGTTTGTAGTATCTTCGACCGCAAGAAAGTTTTTCAGGGAAAGACTGGAAAATTAAAAGAACCGTCGCAAATCCTATTGAGAAAACGAGTTTCGCAAGTGTGCTGAGCTGCTTAACCTCAGAGAACCGGTCGGTCATTTTTTCGAAAAACTGTGGAACTGTTTATACGAAAGTGAAAATATGGCATAATCTAATTTTCGTAACAAGTCACCTCTAAAATGCTATTGATAAAAAATGTCATTAGATCCATAATATAGACGTAATTGAAAAACACTTCGCTGCTCAAAGTGAAAACGATCTTACACATATACCAGAGAACGTATTTAAAGTAAAAAACTCCGAGGTGCCGGTTTCGTCACTCGCGGCTAGACCACTTCCCTTCACCAATCAAGATGTAAGAATGTCATTCTGAGCGTCCTCGGTCTCCTGAGGGGGAACTTGGTAATTTTGTTTGCAATGACCGGCTAGAAGGATTCAATAACTATTCTGAAAACGTGTTTGTTTTCGCGTTGGCCCGAATCTTAGTGATTAAGCAGGAATTAAAACAAACCTCCTAAAATAGCAATCTATGGAGAGTTGATTATGAAAGTACAAATAAAACATTTTTACTTAATACAGCCATAATATTCTTTTCAACGCGTTGAAAAATACTGAATGATCTTTGATGAAGCACATTGACATTACAAGTAATCTCCCTACTGTCAGTAGATTTCAATTTTTTATTTCTGAATAATGTATTTAAATTAAATCGAGAAAACCCAACGAACCAGTATGTGCACGAGAACTTATTAAACTTGAAGAATTTCTAGTGAATACAGAAGAAAACAAAACTCTAGTAATGCTAGACAATGAGTGAAACGTTCTTATGTTCACTTCTCACTTTTAGGTTCTCACAAGCAAATACCTAGTTTCATGAATGTTATCGACAACGTATTCCTTATTTTAAACTTACTAACGATGCTAATTCACATAAACATAGAAAAAACCAGTCGCCTTTTAATGTTAGATTCTCATACAAGACGATAATATAGCAATTGCAGAAGTAGAAGTGAACCAAATAACTGAGTGGTAAAATTTTAATCTCTTCAAAAGTTGCTGGAGAAAAATGTAGTTATAAAATATGTTGAGACAATTTTCGGAACTAATGTGAATGTTTCGCATCTTTGTTTTAGCATTGTACTAATGCAAATTTGCTATGGCATTTTTGTGGCATATTACAAAAAAACGGTTAAAAAGTTAGCTATTTTAATAAAATTTAACTATAGGCATCATCAATACCGGCAAAAAATTTCTTACGCGATTATAATTTTGAAATTTGCCAATAGACCAGTTATCACGGTAGCACGCATAAGTTAACGTACAAGGCCATTGGGTGTTAGCGGGAACTTTTGAAATTGAATGTGTACATTATCAGCGACTTACGATCATGTATGCTGGGCGTGAAAGAAATTTTCAAACACATAAAACCGTTTTAACATTTTACTGCGTCAGGCAACGCCCAATTTTACTAGTTGACTTAATTTAGTTATCGTAAGTTATGTTACATCTTTTCTATGAACACTTTACTCAAATTAGCTTCTAACTTCACGTTTAACATTGAATCAAAGAAACTGCGTATTGTTGAAAAAAACATTTAATACCCAAATTCATGAAGTGCTGTCTGATTGAATCGGAAAGCTGCGCGATAATGATTTCATTAATACAATCAATAATAGAACATACAGGGTAAGTTTCTCTTTTAGTACATCGTCGGCCAGGAATGAGAGAGCTAAATCTTGAACTTATCACACGCACTATTGAACTGAGGGAGAAAACGGGAAAGGAGATACGTTACTTTAGACTAAGTTCTTCTATTCAGTCTGAATTATTCTCTTAATCATGCCACTACACCGCTAGCGATCTCAACTCCAAGCGCGCAACAGAGTCCTTATGCCCTTCGACAAGAAGTAGGCTAGGAACTAGGGAAGTACCTGTGTGAAATGCCCCCCGTTTTGAAGCAATACTAATTCCCTCACAGATGTAAACAATCCGCGAGTGCCGACAGGGTGAATAGAAAATGAAGTGTTGTTCCAGACATTATGAGAAGGAAAAACATGTTCCTCAACGGAAAACAGGAGAATTAAAATGCTAAGGGCGGTCTAGTAATAGCTATATGATAGGTACCACGGTAAGTAATATAAATAGCCGCCACGGTGGCGAAGGGAAGGATTGGAGGGTAGAGAAAGGTAATACCAGATAGTAAAACTAGATCATATGATAATTGAATACCCAAAAACAATATGCTGATAGACTGCAGAGTACTGCCCGAAGAAACAAGATGCCGACCAGAAGTGGCGGACAAGTTTCCGAAGGTACAAGTCGAAGCGGAAACAGATACATAGATAGATTGAGTATGTCAAAGTTCGCGTTAAAAACCTCAAGAATCACATGAACATAAGATCCAACGAAAGGGGAATTATAATGTATAGAACAATGAGTATTTTGTTGTCAGCTCAATGTACACCAGAAAGCCATAACTCATGGTCAAAAGAGATATGACATAAGGAGTCTGTTACTAGAAGATTGACAATTGGGAAGAAAAGAGTAAATTAACTCTGAATAATTATATAATTGCGTAAAATGACATAAAATTAACTAATAAGATATTAATGAGTATGAGATTCTCACCTACAGTCGTGAAAATGACAGAGGTAATATATAATCGTGTTATCAAAGCAAGCATATTTTATATCATGCAGGCATGATTATTAGAGAAAGTGCAGAACGCGTAAAGGAAGTATAAATTATTCATCCTAGAGGAGATTCACAAGCTCACAGAGTTTGTCTTGCGTACATGTTATTAGCATTGTTATTAATTACATATATATAGTAACATACAGGCCATCTGCATTACAAATATTATAATTATGGTCTTGTCAAATAATATGTGGCATAAAGTAACAGCTGATTGTTGAATGTCATCCCCAAAAGAAAACTTAAAAAATTACAATGTTCCACGATTCATATTGGAACAAATATACATTTTCAAATGATGAAATATCGAAATTTCTGGAAAAGATTTAATAAAAAAATTGTTAGCCTCCGAACTCACGTATTGAGGACAGGTGCAGCAATAGCAAGTAACTAAAAAAAAACAGACGATCTAAAAGAAATAATGAGCATTGAAATAATAATAATAATAAATAAAAAATAATAATAATAATAAGAGTATTTGAATAAATAATAATAATAATAATAATAACAATAATAATAATAATAACAATAATAATAATAATAACAATAATAATAATAACAATAATAAATCTCTAAAATCAGTCGCATTCCCCGAGTTTGGGTTAGAAAACACATGTATATGATGTATATTTTCCCAAGTTTAATTTGTACAAAGTCGCGATCAAATATATAAGTCAATTTTCGTGATACGTGGATTGTGCGTTATTTTATTAAATTTCTTAAATATCTCAAAACTTCTGAGTCCTTCAATTATTGCCTCAACCTATTAGGCAAACAAGGCAATACTGAATGAGAAAATGCCGCCCGTGCGTGTGCTGTCGCTGGGAGCGTACTGCTCGTGCGCGGCCGGTGCCTCGGCTCCCGGCCGCCCGACGCGGGCCCGGGCCTTCCGCTTTAGGGAGCGTGTTTTGGCCGCGCTGCGTCGCCCGCCCGCGGCCACCGCTGTCGCAAAGGTCGAGAGGTCGCGCCTTTCGGTGCCCGCGTTGCCAAATCACTAACTCCCTGACTCGCCCCTCCACGCTCCGCTCCGCCCCGCATCGCTCTGCTTCGCTCCACCTCGCTCCACCTCGCTCCACCTCGTCCCGCCCCGCTCCTCCCCATTCCGTCCCGCTCCGCCTCGCTTCGCTTCGCGTCGCTCCACCC
>BOPP01000182.1:1853628-1879573 GCA_017312745.1 Gryllus bimaculatus
ACCGACCAATGTTACTACTTCTGGGACTTCTTATGTTTCGTCGCTAGACATGCGCCGACGTATCAACGGTCTTGATAGCCATATTTAATTCGTTAGATACGTCGTTCTGTTGTACGATACGGACTTGCGTTTTTGCTTAGAACAGACATTCTTCGGCTACTTAATTTGGCCAAACACTTTTCCATGGCTCTTTAAATACGCATAAGCGTTTGCACTGCACATTGAGTATTTTCCGAGCCTACGAAACTCTGCACCCCGAAAGTCGCGGTTTTAAACAGGCAAATGTGGCTCTTAGGAAGCCACTGTTGCTAATCCTCATGTCCTGAAGCTAACATACAGTAAGTTCTGTTATCAAATTCATTTATTACTTGGTACTCTTTGCAAAATTAATCGCCTACCGCAGGAGAAACATATTTTGCCATCTGCAAGCGGCAAGGAATGTAATGCTCTTGTTATCAAGGCAATCTGACCTATTTTGGGCATTTCGTTTGCTTTTCCAGTTATATTCATTCGATTTGAACTCCGCGAAAAAAAGTTGATTTTCAAAATTGATAAATATGGCATTGCAGGGAGTAAGAATTTGCTAATAACCCAAATAGTTTTGGTGCCTAGACAATTCCGTCTAACAACACGCTTGTGCTTTTATAGGAAGGCTTAACAGTAATTGTGAATAAATCTAGCCATGTGTAATAATCGTCGGTTTTTTTACGAAGTAGCGTCGCGGTTTTCTGCAAATTAGCCTCTCTGCAGCGGCTTCTGCGGGACGCGCGCCGCTCAAGCATCCCTGCGGTACTCCATCTCGCGGCGCGGTTTAAGGGCCTTGCCGATGCGGGACGTGCTCCCCGGGGCCTTTCGCCTTGGACGAGGCCTTTAAGCAATTTGGCGCGTCTTTGGCCGTTAGTGCGGAGGCGTCGCATCAGCAACCCACCCCCACCCCACCCCGCCTCACAGGGCGCGAGGAGATGCAGAAGGGGCCCGACGGCGGCTTGCGTAATTGAGGGGATTGCAGATGTCGTGCTTAATTTAAACGTCTTAGCAAAATGTATAGTAATTGGTTCGACGCAGTTTCTGTTAATAAGATCGTTCAATCGAGAAAACCACCTAAAAACAAACCTAAAAAACAAGCAAAACGAGATGAACAAATAAAAATTGTACAAAGGTGGCTAATAGTTACTACTCGGAACAATAACTTTTGTGAATCGTTTAAGAACAATTAAATGCTTTTTACACGGACTGGCTGGCAGCTGTTCTCATAACACTACTTTAAGGCAAAAGGAGTGCAGAATGAGAAAAACTAGGTGTACAGCGGTACATACTTTCTCACAATATTTTATAACTCTTCCAATTCTCTGACAGATTTCAGGTACATCAACGATAGAGAAACAAGACCTACGCTACAATTTCCTTAACCGTTTTATGAATGCCCTATCCGAGGAAAACAATATAGAGACCTCGGAGTGAAATTTACTTTCTGGACTTCTATGTATTACTAGTACAGATGATGTATTGCAGATGGCTAATGCAGAAAGTTTGCGATTTTCTGCGTTTACAAAACTCGCATTGAGGCGTATATCCCTGAAAATGTAAAAACTTTTAATGCATTATGTCTTGCAAAAGGCAGATTTATTTTGTAATAGATCGTTATACTTTTCAGCTTAATTTTCGGTAGAATATAATGCAATGTTTATAACATTATTCTCAAGATAAGGCTTCCAGTTTTTTCTTCAGTTTAGTTCCCTCAAATAGATAAACGTACGCTAGGTATAAATGGCGCAGGTTCGATTATTATTGAACTCTGATTTTCGAAGAACAAATTGACAACAATGAGAGGAAAGTGTTTTCACTGAGTTGTCAACAATTACTAGTTTTTTAACGCTTTGTTTTATCCGTCCGCTTTTTTGTGACCCGCCAAACTCTTAATCATGCATGACCGTGTCTTCCTCTGAGTGCGTCTAAGGTTTCTACTGGTCCTTGCTTCCGTACATGTAGTGGTAAGCTGTACGGGCATTTCATGTACGTGAAACGCGTAGAGAATGCCATTCTACGTGCTAGCGGACGCAGGACCCGCAGCTTAGAGTGTACTCGGTTTTGATTCAGTCACAACGATTAGGTCGCAACTCTCTCAAGATTAATCATTGCTGTTGGGATGACTCGGCGGTTACAGAACAGTATTTCCCTGATTCAGCCGTGCGAGGCACGATCGTGCAGGTTACAAGATCAATTCTCCTGGGAAAGCCAACCCATTCTACTCTTCCAGCCGACGGACTGGAACATCTGCGCCCAGCTTAATCTAGCTAGTGCCGAGAAATCGCTGATCTTCCGTGGCGCGACGCGACCTGCGCTTCTAATGGTGGCTTCCGGTTGGGAGGCCCATTGCAGTGGAAGTAGCTGGTTGTAATGATGCGGGCCTGAGGACACGCCGCTCATGCATAAGGGTCCGCTGGCACCCGGGCGGCCAGGAGTGGGTGCACAACTGCCACGGTTCTGCGCAGACGCCAGGGCGGCGGGTTTGGCACAGTTCCGGACAGGCCTCGCTGGCGTGGCATTGCCTCACCACGGCGAAGTAGGGCGTAGTCTTCGAAGACTGCCTGTCTTCTGGCGCAGATCGTGGTCTCGACTGCGTGTGTCGTGTGTGTCAGGGGAGGACGGACCACCACGTGGCTTCGGGCGCAGGCGACGCCAGTATAGAACGCGCAGCTCAATCGGTAGGCGCCCACGCGCCTGCGCGGTGTGCAGGTCGGGCGCGTCTGTTCTCGCATAGCATACCACTCCTCGCAGGGAGCTGGCTGGGCTCTGAGACACTTTGTCATGGCCTGTCCTCTTGGCCAGACTATAGTGCAGCGCGCTCCATATCCTCAGGTGCTGCGTCGCTGCATTCGACAGGATAAAACCATCATCCGCAATAAGCAGATAGGTCCGTCTTCGACGCATCTCTAATCATTTCTAACTACTCTATTCATTATAGAGCACTGAAAGTTATACTGATTTCCCGTCGACATCTGCCAAAGGCTAAATGAAACAGGCGAATTCCGGGACATTATGCATTATAGCAATTTCAATAGCTATAGCTAAAACCTAAAATTACACAGAGTTCCTTTCTTCGTTTATGACAGATTTAGATTACATTCAGAATAGTTTTTATGCGTATATTATGTTTTGTGCAGCTGATATTAGTCAAATTTGTATTTTACGCTTCCATATAACTTTAACTAAATAGTATGTTACATGATGTGACTATAGTATATTGTAACACGACACATAACTTGGTACGGGCATTGGCTTAAGCATTTTCATCGTAGAGAAATAAGTATATTCTTATCATTTTGAAGATGCTTTTTGATCTAAGTTTACTTGTGGTGTGTCATATATTCTTGATCTTCATGATTACAGTGCGACAAAATTGTCGGCATCTTGAATTGCTAGGTGTTTCGCTACGGTGGTATTTCTGCGTTTCGGATTCTGAGATGACTGTTCTTGTGACACAGTTATCGATTTGTCAGTAGATCGTATTTGTGATGGAGTTGATAATAGGAGACGCTAGTCTTGCCCGCGTACGTGCAAGAGAGAAATCAGTTTCGTAGCATTGGGATGTATATGAACATTCGCGCTCCGCAGACATAGGGTGGTATGTCTTACACGTTCGCTCAGAATTCTATATAATAGTCCGCAGACATAGTGTATTTTTTGATCTTTAATCTAATCTTTTCATGTTTCTCTTCATCGTGCTTTATAATTTCGGGTTTATTGATTCACGTGTCCGTGTAGTGGTTCAAGGGGTAAAATGTAAGGCGTGCTTATAATTATTCCTTGTTCTCGTTTTTTCATAAGAGTGTATGCTAGTTACACGTCAAATTCAAAACGTAAAAGCGATGTAATCTCTTGTTCTCTCAGTTTGCGGTACTTTTAAAAATGGCTTAAACTCATGATACAATCGAGTGAGAATTCAGGCTTTGGCTGACCGTACTCCTAGCAACAGTAACAGGCTAAGTTGCCCACCTCTTGGAAGTAACATTCAATGCTCATTCTTTCTAACATGGTCGAATATGGAAACTGGGCAAGCGCGGTTTCGGGAAGACTTTCCCTGGACGCGTCCTACCTTATCAATCTCCCGTCAGCTACTTGACTCGCGGCGATACCCCAGACTGGTCATTAAACGTTATTGGCATCTCAGCGCTGGCGCCGAGTGGGGAGAGTTGGAGAACGGGTGCGGCAGATCGATCCTAGTTTGCGGTTTAGCAGCCGAAGGCCACCGCTTCCCAATTTCCAAGCAGTACGATAAAGAGCTAACGGTCCCGTGTTTTTTAACCACCCACTCAGGCACCCACCTACCCTTGTAATTATCACTGGGTTCTGGAAAGATCATTCACAATGAGTGTAAGGAAAAGTGAACAAAACCTTGCTGCCATGTATTCGACTGGAACCTTTCAGAAAGTGACGTAAATATAAACCTAAACAAGATACCAAACTCCAAGCTTTTCACGGTTGACGGTAACTAACTGGATATCATAATATCGAGGATTGCGGGAACATACAAGCGAAAGTGCAGGTGGTTTTGCGTTGGGGCAGACCCCGTATTAAGAATTTAAACTGATTATAGAAGACGGCTGTAAGAATCATGCACCATTCCCTTGAGACCTCACTGACATGAATCATTGCATGCATCATGCACTGCTGAATGAATCGCTTCTTACATTCTTACATTATGTTCTAACAGCGGCGCGCGTTACGGTTTTTTAATATCCGCCGCCCGTTAAGAAACATGAAAACAAAATGAGCTTTGATTCAAAAGGTGGACGCCTGAATGCTCCTGTGAATAGACAAAATGAATTTATTTTTTTATGATTTTTTTATCTGAAATTGTTGCCTCAACTTTTTAAGAAGGTGGTATTATTACACGCTTTTCAACAATACGCGGCCGATATATAAGAAAGCACTAGTTATAAACCTCGAATATCGTCTGGTTTACAAAACTTCAACCGTATTCCGTGCGTTGCTGTAAATCGACCTAAATGATGTTAATAACAAAATACGCATATACTTTGCTTGTGGCGTCACATAGTTTTATGTTCTAAGTATTTTAGTTTTGCATCCATTATACATTCGATGGAATGATCATCTGTGGTTATTTTTGCAAGTAGCGGTCGCGAGGGTTTTTACATTTATGTTGCATTTGTGAATTTATCTTGTTAAAATGCAGAAATATTGCGTCCTCTACTTCTACATTAGCGTGTTTTATTGTGAAGGAAACATAACAGGCGCGAAGTTGTGCTTCACTTGGAGTTTAGTCCCCTCCCCTCGCACCGCCCGCATCCTTTTTAATTCTCTTCTTTCATTAGAAAGTGAAAGATCTTGCATGGGGAGGTATCCGTCCAGATTTCCTCGACAGCTCTCGCAGGAAAGTTCTTTGGTTCAACAAGAAGACTGAGATGAAACAATTTATTTGGTGTTTGGACTTTACATTCCGGAAGCAGAACAGAATATCTTGCAGAGAAAGGGAAAGTGATTAAAGAGTAGATGTCAATCATCATCCTATCTTTGTTCCCAGAAAGATCTTTCACGATTAATTAAATTTAAAATTCTCCTAAGAGAAATATCATGAACACTTTTTCCCTTGTAAAATTCATTTGCATTTCATGATATTAACGCTGATAATACATAGAATCATTTAACACAAAATGGTATACAAGTGCTTGTATTAATTTTCAAACTAATTCCTGGTAATTTTTTTGTGTCTTCTTTTTAGACGTAGTTTGTTTATTTTATTTTTCAAACTTTATTATCAAGTTCTATCCGCATGTACATGGTGGCAGTTAAGTTGAATTCAATTAATTGAAATTATTTGACATTATTCAATAAAAGCATTTTCAGCGATTTAATTTTTTCTTGTTTATCTGTTATCTAGATGTTTAACGGCTCCTTTACTCTCAGTGAACAATTTCAAAAAATATTAATTACAAACAATTAAGTTAATTGTTCCGCCTGCAATGAATATTTGTTATGCTATAAGCATTTAATATGTAACGTACTTGAACATTTTGTCAGTAATTTGTTGGCATTAGTTATTGTCAGTGCTGCAAACCAAGGAAGGGCTCTGGCACTTTCAGCCGCCGCCCCACCCGCGCGAAAGCGAAGGACAAAGCATTTAAAAATACGACTTGTAACTAATTTTCTGTATAAATAAGCATTCAATGAAATAGTTTACTTAAATTAATGTACATAAAGTTTTTATTTTTTTATTGTAGACAACAAACATCTTTGCTTATTTTATTGAACACATAAATGTCATTTTCAAATGTTATGAAAAGAACAAACAGATGGAAATTCAACTTTCATAAATAATTAACTTTGTCAGAAATAAAAATAGTGTACATTCATGCGTTAAATAAACAATTTTTTTATCAGAAACCGCACAAAGCCTTGCCTTCCGCACACAGACATCAACTTGCATGTCACTTGTTTGCCATTGCAAAACTGCGTACACTCACCGACGCAACACCGTGTTCACAGCACACACGGGACGGATTACGAGCGCCACGTTCTGGTTTGATTTCGAATATATGTTTGTGGTTGTGCGGACAATCACCTTTGTGTGTGTGTCTTGGCCAGCGGAGAAAGCTGGAGCTGTGGGCGGGCGGTGCCGGTCGATGACGCCGTCCGCCCGACGCCTTTGACGAGGGCGTCGCGCCCGCTGCAAGGGCCTGCAGGGGCTGCAGGTGCTGGGCAGGGCCCTCGGGGCGGACCCAACAGCTGGTCGGCGGCGCTCTTCGAGTATCCCCCTGGGCTTCTATCACGCTGTCCGGACACACAAGCACGCGCGTTCAAGTCCGCGCGAGCTCAAAGTCGGTGACGGTGCCGTCGTGCACGCGCGCTTCTCAAGCTGCGCCTGCACACTAACACAGCAATGCGCTCAACCGCACAATCCCAGGTGCGTACATGCTTTCCGCCCACGTCACTTGTCTTCGGTTTTCAACTTTTCCTTCTGCCTTCTTCTCAATTCCTCCAAAATGCGCTGCTCAACCCCTCAAACAGGCAGATAGCACTTCCA
This sequence comes from Gryllus bimaculatus, assembly GCA_017312745.1. Lineage (NCBI taxonomy): Eukaryota > Metazoa > Arthropoda > Insecta > Orthoptera > Gryllidae > Gryllus > Gryllus bimaculatus. The sequence goes on from BOPP01000182.1 coordinate 1,860,674, forward strand.
CCCTCTTCTTTCTATTATTCTTCCTCCCTCATTTCCGTTCTTCTTCTTCTTCTTCTTTCTTCTTCTTGTCTTCAGGTTTCACTTTTTTCTTCTCCTTCTTCTTTCTCAATCCTCCAAATGCGTCGCTCAAGCCCCCTCAAACAGGCAGATAGCCACTTCCACCTCTTCTTTTCTATTATTCTTCCTCATTTCCTTCTCCTTCTATCTTCTTCTTCTTCTGTTCTTCAGGTTTCAACTTTTCTTCTCCTTCTTCTTCTAATCCTTGCCAAATGCGCTCGCTCAACCCCTCAAACAGGCAGATAGCCACTTCCCCAAAACCCTGCTTCTTTCTATTATTCTTCCCTTCATTTCCTTATCCGTTCTTCTTCTTCTTCTTCTGTCTTCATGGGGTTTCAACTTTTCTTCTCCTTCTTCTTTCTCATCCCCAAATGCGCTCGCTCAACCGCCCTCAAACAGGCAGATAGCCACTTCCCACGCCTCTTCTTTCTATTATTCTTCCCACTCATTCCTTCTTCTCTCTCAATCCTTCTCCTCCTCCTCCTTTTGCTCTTCTTCTTCTTCTTCTCCTTTTCCTCTTCTTCTTCTTCTTTTCTTCTTCCTTCTTCTTCTTCTTCTTCTCCTCTTCTATTTCTTCTATTTCTCCTTCTTCTTCCTACTCCTTGCTTCTTCCTTCTTTTCCTTTCTTCTTCTTCATCTTCTTCTCTTATCGCACGCAAAAAGCGCTCGTCAACGCGATTACCAAAAGTGGGTGCCACGCGTTTGGGATGGTTAACAAGAATCTCCTTATTTGTTTTCTTTTTTATATTTTAAAAACAATCCTAGTGTACGCTCTGGATTGAGAAGGCACTAACTATTCATTGAGTGAAAAGGTACCATTATTTCTCTCTTCTCCTTTTTTTGTCCTCGATCTCTTGTGCCGTTTTTGGGTTTTCATTCTTCTAGTACTCCTTCTTCGTTTGTCCAGTTTTGGATTAGCTTTATTTTAACGTTATTAACCATCAACTACCATTATACTTTGTGGAATTTATAGCTTTGCAATGTCAGTAAGTATTTTATGGTAATTTTAGTAGGAAGAGTGATAGTTACTCTTTTTTCACTGATGTATGTGTAGACCAAATGGGGCAGTAGAGTGGAGCGTTTTCGCGTTTTGTGATAGCGCACGTCTTTTTGCAACTCCTTAATGCTCATTTTTACCGACAGTCGCCTTGCCGTTGTCGTCAGGAAATTTCCCTTCCTAACGTTCTGTGTGACGAGATTCTCTGACGTTCCTCGTTCTGTATGTTTCGTAGCTTCTACATTATCTGCAAAACTTACCTTCATGGTTCTGAAGAGATTATATCGAGTTTTCAACAAACGAAGTTTCATGCAGCGATTCTTATCTTTGAGGAGGAGAGGCTAAACACGCAAAGTTGGGTGCTGAAACGCTCTTGGCCTTCTAGACTCTTCAAACACTCGTAGCCGTTGCGTTCGCAGCCATTCGAAATTGTGATCCACTAAAACGCATGTGCAACTTCCGTCTACGGTGGCGGCTTTGTCTCCCTTTTTCGAAGCGAACGCCTTCAACATGAAAATTGGAATGTATTTTTGCTGTATTGTTAATGAATCTATTGAGGTCGACAGTAGGTTATTTTCGGACTTCTGATAATATTCAATGTATTCAGAATGTAGATGCCTTAAGTGAAACTTTGCGCTCTTTCGTTTTAAAACAGAAGGCGGTAACTTCCCGCGGGCAGACGACAATGTGCAAACAGCAGTTGCGGACGTTCTTTCACTTAAGGGACAATGTTGTTTCTGAGGCATGTGGGAACAACAACTTTGAACTAAAGGAAGTTCGCAGGCATTGTGGCTATAGGGTATAGAGCGCGTTCTGAGCTTGTTGCAGCGAGGCAGAAGTTGGGTTGTGATACCAGTTTAAGGAGTATAGAAACAAATGATAATTAGTTCGCGTCAAGAGCTATTGTAACAATTAAATCACATTTAACCTTTTAGAATCATTATTTACAAATCCTAAGTGTTATACTTAAACAATGGCAGTGATCAAAATCCGAACTGTATTTGTAATGAAAGTTTACGGTTCTTTTCTGGACTGGAACTTTGGATTTAATCAATAAAATGTTTTGTCTTACAAACAAATAGGTGGTGGAATCCATATGGCGATTCTAGAATTGTGAAGGGGATAAAATGAAAAAACCCTTATTTTGTGCTTAAAAACATCAAAGATATGGGGGTTGAGATATCATTGAAATGAAAAGGAAAACGTTAGAAAGCAGAGAATACTGAAGAGAAATTCATAGCAAAGAGGAAAGGCATTCCGCGTTAATATTAGCTTAACTGTTGTAAAACAAATGTTTACATACATACGGTGTGCATGAGAAGTAGACAGCTGGTTTGGTTGAATGTCATCCCAAAATGAGAAACGGTTAAGAAAATATACAATGTTACAGCGATTCATATGTGGAACAGAATATATATTGTTCAGTAAATGATGAGGCTATATCAAAGGTTTGCTGAAAAATGACTTTGAATAAAAGAAAGGTTCTTGCCTCTGCAAACTCACGTATGTGGAGTGGACAGTGCAATGCAGATTAATGGGCAATATGTAACTAAAAAAAAGAACAGACGATCTAAAAAGAACATAATGATTATTGTGACCTAAATAATAATAATAATAATAATAACCATAATAATAATAAATAACAATAATAATAATAAAATAACAATAATAATAATAACAATATAAATCTCCTAAAAGATCAGATCGCATTCGCCCGAGTTTGGGTTTAGAAAACACATTGTATAATGATGTATATTTTCCAAGTTTAAATTTGTAACAAAGTCGCGATCAAAATATAATAAGTCAATTTTCGTGATACGTGGATTGTGCGTTTTATTTTATTAAATCTTCTTAACAATATCTCAAAACTTTTTCTGGCGATTATTGCCTCAACCTATTATGGCAAAACAATGCAATACTGGATGAGAAAATGCCGCCCGTGCGTGGTGCTGTCGCTGGGAGCGTACTGCTTGCTCGTGCGCGGCCGGTGCGCCTCGGCTCCGCGGCCGCCCGGACGCGGGCCCGGGCCTTCCGCTTTAAGGGAGCGTGTTTTGGCCGCGCTCGAGCGGTCGCCGCGCACCGCGGCCCGGCTGTCCGCAAAAGGTCGAGAGGTGCGCGCCTTTCGTGCCAGCGTTGCCAAATCACTAACTCCCTGAACTCGCCCTACATCTCCCACGCTCCGCTCCACCCGCATCGCTGCTGCTTTCGCGTCCACCGTCCTCCCACCCTCGCCTCACGCTCGTCCCGCCCCGCTCCTGCCCCATTCCGTCCCGCTCACGCTCGCTTCGCTTCGCGTCGCTCCAACCCCGCCCCCGCCTCGCTCCGCTCCGCTTCTGCCTACCGCCTCGTTTCTTCCGCTTCGCTCTGCCCAGCCCCCCTCCCGCTCCCCCTCGCCGCCCTGTTCCAACCCGTTCCGCTCTTCCCCCTCGCCTGTGGCACTCCGCACAGCGACAGCCTCAAAAACATCTCGAGATGGAGTCTGCGAACCGAAACTGCGGGCATCACTAGCTGGCGACGGCGCAAACGAGTCTGCTCCCCCCAATACGTAGAATTCTCAGTTTTATGTAAAATGTTTAAATTCATATTAATAATTTTATGAATGTGCTTCACTATCCTACAAGCATAAGAATACATTGAAGCTCCATTTACCTATCCAAACCAGTTTATTGGTCATCCTCCTTTGTAGCTACAGGATTCCATGGACGCAATGTTGTTATTGGAAAATTTTTCCAGTTTGTTTAATACGACATATTATGTCATTTCTCATCCAATCATCATTTCGGATTTAAATAGTTACATACATTTTAATATATTTATATTACTTGAAACATAATTATAAGTAGTGGTGCACCCGTATTTTCTCACCCGTAGTTTCACGCAAAATTACGCGACAAGTACTCGAAATTTCGACAAGTAGATACTTTGAATTTTCCAAAATTGTACATGACCTAATTTCAAAATATATTTTTAAGGAACAGATTTCATTACGAATAAAATTCTATTTTCATAATTGTAGTTGGAGGAAGACGCCGAATATATTTTGAATTTTTCCATCCTCCGAAAAATTATTTTCAACGGAAATGAGACCTACACCAATCTCTTAAACGTTCTTCATACCATAATAATAATAATAATAATAATAATAATAATTATTATTATTATTATTATTATTACCTAATCCAGAAACGGTGTCTGTCCGTCCGTCACCCCCCGTTAGACCACTTCAGATCCACCAATGAAAACGAATAAGGCGCCTTCAACGAGTGATGATCTTCTTGTGAGAAATTAGTAATTTTTTGCGGATTCATCTAGAAAATGTGTGTTTTTGAGCTTTGTATGCAACTTAAAAGCATTTTGAATGACTTACGGCAACATGTTGTGTGTCATTATTTCATTAACAATTTATCAATAATTTGAATTTTTTAATTTAACAATAATATTGAATAACAATATACTAAAATGAAAGTAATGAAATAAAATTAGGAAATTTGTCAGAACCATTAATAAGAATTCTTTCATTCAACATACCGGACTTGGCGAAGTTGTGGAATAAATGAACCTTTGTCATATTCTTGAGGAATTTTAAAATCGAAACCAATTTAAAACTAGCTCCATTTCTTCCACTTTAAGTCTTCAATAACAGAAGTGAGAAGTTTTGTCATTCCACCCGAGGAAATATTGACATGTCTTCCACAACCAATCGTTCCCGTCGATGGAATCGAGAGTTCTTCTTCTTAAACAACTCGATATGAAGTTTAGAAAGCTTTGAGATTTCTCAAGTCGTACGGTTAAAAAATGAAATCAGATTATTGTCTGTAGAAACTTTTCGGACGAGCCCTACGCACCACACACAAACGGACGCCTGTGTGTGAGGCAGAGCAAATTGAGAAGGGCAAAGTTTTCTTGAGGCAGAAAGGATGTTGATTACATCGGTCATGATTGCAACACATGCGAAATCGGCAGACAATCTCGTGAAATAGTGAAGTTGGATTCAAAAACGTTTTGAGCGATAGCTTAATTTTCGAAAATGGTTATTATTAGTATAAAATGAAAGAATTTTTATATGCTGCTATTGTTTTTAGATGTGAAGTAAAAGGAAAACATATTTTCATTCTCGGAAACCTTTCACTTGGGAAACGTCCTTTAGTTTTTTAACGTCGTTTAAAGATCTCATGCTAACGAATTAATTTGATGAATACTTTTCCCTAATCGAATTAAAATACGAAATATGAAAAGAAAATAATCATAACATTGAGAGCCAAAATGATCTATTGGAAATTTAACTTTTCTCGATATTATAGGGAGGCAAACATTTGTCTAGATGAATGTACAATTTAAAAAATGAAATTTGTGAGCAAAACAAAATTCGGAAAAGGATGTAAGAATTTATATTCCTTAACAAGAGCAGGGAAAAGCAAACTTATAAGTTAAGATAATACTAAGAATTTAAGAACAATGTTAAGATAGAAAATGAGCAATTTGTGGGGAACTACAAAGGCAGTGTGCATTCGAATAGGTTCATTCCAACGTCGACTCCTTAAGAATGTGAGACATCTCATGTAATGGTCTTTGAATTCTAATGCGCGTTTCCAGCACGCATTCTGTGGTCCATACAATACTGCTGGGTGATATCACGAGTGCTGTCAAATGAACAGCGAACTAGTAACTCGGAAATCAGGACCTCTTAATCCCGTCGTGATGCTATGGACAGCCGCTCGTTAGACCTTTTGCGACATCGGGTGAATCAACTGATTTAATCTCGACCGAGGTTAATGGGATTTATAGACTATGAAAAGCCTTGTTGAGCACGTAGTATTAAGTGGATCTTTATGAACGAATTATGGCCTGTAAACTCATTTTCAGCACCTGCAGATGAAATTTTATATCAAATATAGATCAAATTTAGAAGCTTTAAGTGCAAAACTTTTTGCCTTAAACAAGGTGATGTATCAATGTACTCCTCGCTGAGTTTTCTGTTTGAAAATGTTCGTGTTCCAGTAATATTACCTTTGTTGACATAATTATGTATTTAATATTAAATATATTGTTCACATATTCACCGTAATAAAAATAAATAAAAATTAATTTTTCAATTGAAATGTATTGCATCTATGATTTATCATCGTCGCTGGTGCTATAACTGCGTTCCTTTCGCTGATTTCCTTGTTAATCGTGAAGTTGATGTACGTTAATAAAGTTTGTTACGTCAATCAAGCTCACCAGGAGCGGGAAACTCACATTCAGTAGGCCAGGGTTGAAAACAAAACAGTCGTAACTTTTATAAACTCAAATAATACCCAGGTCTAAAACATTGACCCGACTTCAAATGCGTATTTTGAGCCTCCCCGCTCCTGTGTGGTAGACACACTGCCTCCTCACCGGCGGTCGCCCGTCCTGAAACATATCTCTGCTGTATGTCCGGCGGCCTGCAGACGTTTTGACAAGCGCTGCTTCCCCTGTACAGCACTCGCCGGCTCTAACTTCGCACGTCCTGCCTTACGTCCCAGCCGCTGCTGGACGCGGCAGAACTCCCTCAACTATCTGCGCAACACTGCTCTGCCTCCCACTGGTGCGGGCTTCTCAGATTATAATGCCTCACATCTCGACGGCGAGTCTGCCTCCAGAGGTCCACCCGCTGCTTTTCCCGTCGGTCGGGAGGTTACCGTCTCCGGAGGGGAAAGATGGGAAGTTCTTCCCTCGGGGCAGCTGTCCCGCCCCGCCACGCCCTTCCCCTTCACTTCATCCCGGCTATCTTACCCTACAGTACCCTTGCATTGCATGCCCAGTCCCACCTTGCCCTGCCCTGTCTTATCTTACCTTCACTTGCCTTACCTTACCTTGTCTACTCTCGTCTTGTCCTGCCCGGCACTGTCTAGCCTTTTCCAGTTTCGCCTTGCCTTGACTCGTCTTGCCTTGTCTTGCCCTGCCTTGTCCTGCCCACCTTTGCCTTGTTCTGCCCCACCCCACGGTATGTTGCTTCGGCCGCGGCGCAGCTTTACGCAAACAGCAATTATGTTATGAGAGCAGCTTGATTAGCGCGGAACGAGTATGCAACCCTCTTAACAGATGTGCATCACGGTACGGCTGTTGTAGGCTGTAGTAGCAGCAACATCGTAAAAAAGACTGTATATCTTGAACTGAGATCATCTCTTACATTTTACAAATATATATGATTTTGAGGCAATTTTCAGTTAGTTATGAATGACATATTGGTGGGTTTCTAATATTTTGAAGGAATAAAACGATTGTTTTCTAATTCCTATATAGAATTCGAGTACAACTCTTGAGTAAGCATATGCGCAGGTGTGTGGATGTGTGCGATTCAGTCACATGCGGCTAGAACACTTCCCGTGCACCAATCAAGACGTATGACCTGTCATTCGACGCGTCTCGGTCTCCTGATGGGGAACTGGTAATTTGTTTCTGAATCCGGCTAGAAGATTCGAATACATTTCCGAAAACGTGTTTTTTTCGAGTTTTGGCCCTGCAATCTTAGTGATAATGCCGGGAATTAAACCAACACTTCCTAAATGGATCTATGTAGAAGTCGTTGATTGAACATCAGTACCCAAATACATTTTTAACTTAATAAGCCATAACTTTCTTTCACGGCGTTGACAATACTGATGACATCTTTGAGTGAACAATTGTATTACCAAGTAAATCTCCTGTAGTCTGATATCAGTTTAGATTTCAATTTTTAATTTTTCTGAATAATTTATTTGAATATTTAAAAAACGAGAAAACCTACGAACAGTATTGTCTTGGAACTTATTAAACTTGAAGAATATCGCACTTTTCTTGCGTTTCTTGCTTTCTTGTGTGAAAATACTGATTTTCAAATGAATGTGTTCTACAACATATTCTTATTAAACTTAAATAACATCTTATTCACATAAATATACAAAACAGTTGCCTTTTAATGTTAGATCCACATGCAACGCTAGACTCGCATACAAAACATTTAATAGAGTAATTGTAGAACTAGCAGTGAACACATATTAGACTGAGTTTGTGAAGTTTTAATCTCTTCATAAATTAGGGCAGAAAAATATGGAAGTTTTAAGGTAATCCGGGGAAGAATCAAATGTAGTTGTAAAAGATGTTGCGATAGACTTTTCGAAAATAATTGAAACCGGTCTGAATTTTTGCATTTAGCATTTCTGCTTTTGTAAATATACAATGTACATTTTTGTGCATAATAGCAAAAAACGTAAAAACGTAGCTGTTCTAAAATTGAAGTATTAGCATCAAAATCTGGAAGTATTTGTTACGGCGATTAAAAATTTGAAATTGCAGTAAGACCAGTTTATATCCGTATGGAGGTAAGATACAAGGTCATTTAGTGTTGAAAACTTTTGAACGTGACACATTAAGAGCTACTACGATTCACTGATAAATGTAATTCCACGTACTGAAAGAACATATTTAAACAAAGCTGGGAATGAAAGAAATGAAGTATGAAAGAGATTTTAAACACATTAATCTATTTTTAAAACAGTTAACTGCGGCGATGACGACACATTTCACTAGTAAATATATACTGATCCATAATTGCGATAGAATTGTCATCTGGAACGACACTTAAAAGATATTGGTGTTTGCTCTGTGCAGTAAGATCAGAAAAAAGAAAAAAATGAATTGAATATGCGAGTGTTTTGACATACGATCAGATCGTGATAATTAATTCAGCTGAGCAAACAAAGCTGGTATTATGACATGTAGTTTGAAAAATATTTTATAGAATATATTAAACCTGGCAGGTCTAAGATTTCATTTATTTATTCATTAAAGGACGTTTTACAACTGTCCTGAACATAAGAAACTCCTCTAATTTGCATTGGTTTACAGATCTGAACGTAGTAGTACAATTTGTTATTACTGCAATAATCCTAAAATTTTGTAACACGTTTTTATCTTTTTCTTGCTGGTTTCTAAGCTGTTTTTCCCTTCCAAAATCAATGAAATTAATAATAATAATAATAATAATAATAATAATAATAATAATAATAATAATAACTCAGTGTTTTCGCCAATGCAGTTTCAGCGTTGGGTTTTCAAAAATGACTGAATTCGAAAAACAAATTACGATTGAATGTGTGAAAATAAGTTGAAGAATGAAAACAACAATGTGTTTAAAGAAGTAACAAGCTAGAATTTGGCCGAAACTCTCACTTTCTAGCAGGGGCCTCTCACTCAGGGAAAAATGAATAAAGACTTGTCCCGACCTCGCAGTGCTTAGTACATCCCTTCACCGAACCATCGTCGGATCTTGTATCTCCTAACTGTAAGAAGTCCTACCATTGATTAGAGGGAGACCTATTGGGGCTTGCAGTAAGGCGTCTATCCAGATGTCAGACCGAGGGAGGGGAGATCTAATCGGGATGTATAAGAATGCGGGAGACCTGTGACGTCCTCTTTCAGGGCCTCAAAATTTCCTGATACATTGAGGGGTGCGTGACGATGTCGCAGCACACATGTGCGCGCGCACACACACGCATGAACACACACGAACGAACACACACTCACACACACGAACGAACACACACACGCGAACGAACCCACACGAACGAACGAACACACACACGAACGAACACACACACGAACACACACACACGAACGAACGAACACACACACACGAACGAACGAACACACACGAACGAACGAACACACACACACGAACGAACACATGAACGAACACACACACACACACACAAGAACACACACACACGAACGAACACACACACACCACGCCACTACAGCACATAGACAGGCACAGTGTAACTCAGACGTACTCTCTCACCCACACATACAGACGCACCCTGATATAAACCCACACTGTGTCATTGTGATCCTTCGTTGAATGGTGCTGGCACCGTGTGGCAGGTGGGGCTGATTGCCATCAACGTGCTGGGCCAGCAGCTGGGGCCCTCGCGCTCCGGCAGCGCGGGCGGGGGCGTGGGCGTGGGCGTGGGCATGGGCGCGGGCCCCGAGCCCAACAACAACGGGGAGCCGGCCGCCAGCAACGGAAACAACAACAACAACGCCCTCCTGCTCGTCAACAACCCGCAGTACACGTCGCCCTACGACGACCTGGCCTTCGAGATGTACGTGGACCAGGAGGTGGCGCGCATCATCCGCACCATGGAGCTCAAGAAGCAGCAGGCCGTCATCGGTGAGTGTCTTCGCTTGGGAGGAAACACACTAGAAATCTATACCAATCATTTTTAATTAAAGTATATTTGGATATCGGTATTATATCTGGATCATTATTGTTCGAAAATGGAACTTTAACTCTGACAAAATTTTGAAAGCCACCCTGAAGAAAGCTATTCGGAATAAAATATAATTTTGTAATCATTAGACTTTAAAAGAATCGCAGTTACATTGAGAGGAAGCACTATAGACAGAGTGACTCACGCAACTTAAGCACTCCCTGCAGTTTTTGAACAGTTGAAGTTATTGCAATGCGGTTTTTACGGATGTGCACCAGGGAATGGGACTAACTGATGTATGTGCTCATTTCTAGTTTATCATTTGTCTTTTTTGAAATAATGAGGTACGTTTGTTGTTTTTTTCAAATGGAACTGTACATTGTGTTATAGCCTATCATGAGGAGCGTAAAAAGAGGAGTCCAATGACATACATATTGTCATTAATTAAATAAGCATTTTTTGAGTAATGTTTTTTCCGACTCGTATTTAACGGATATTTTGAATACAGCAGTGCGCCACACAAAGTTAGTCAGCACTCCGCCTGCTAATGCACCCTCGGGAAAGGAAATCTGTTCGAATTATTTGAAGATCCGAAACGTATTTCATTTCTTCACAAAATTATTGCAATTATTCCTGAACTCTGCTTTCCACCAAGCGCATTTTGAGATCCTTTCTTTGATTGAAGGAATTGAAAATAAGTGTATGTCGTATGTATTGAAATAAAATTAGTCATCACTTCTCCTCCATTTAATAGTGTTTATTATCACACGATATTAATAGGATCTTCAAACAAAAGACAATGAAAATAAATAATTACGATTGTACAAACAATATTGCAAATTTTGGGAAAGCAATCTTAATATTAATGATCATATAATAATAAATTAGGGGCAGAAAAATCCAGTAAAATAAAAATAGTAATTAATAACTGAAGCTGATGAGACGCTAGGGCAATAGAGTCGTAGCGGTTTTGGACCAGAAGATTGCGGGCATGGGAATTTTGTGTCTGTCTCTGTATGTGTGTGTTGTCCTTTCACCCCTCACTATCACCATCATTTCATCTCCCATACCCCCATACAAATACCCCTGGCGGATAAAATCTGATTTCGCTAAATGCTAAAATTATTATATGCAACAGCCCCCGAGATAATGTGAGTGAGCCCCGGTAAACGCAGCGTGCGTGCACGCGCGGTTCAAGCTGTCCTATTCGCGAGCAAAGCGAAATGAATAACTAAAAATGAAAACGCGTTGCAGGCGAGCGCTTCGAGTACGCGCGCAAGCTGAAGCTGGCCATGGAGGACCTGCGCACGGCGGGCGAGCGCCTCTCCAAGTACGAGCTGGAGAAGCGCCAGGCCATCCAGCTGGAGGACTACGACCGCGCCAAGCTCAAGAAGGCGCAGATGGACGAGTACCGCCACACCGTCTACCGCTTCCTCGAGGTGGACGACCTGCTCGAGGTCAACGGGGTGAGCGGCTCTAGCGCCTGCGCGACTGCCCAACGCGCGAGCGAGCGCGCGAGCGGGGGCGGATGGGGGCGGCGCCTCGTCCTACGATGGCTTCGCTAAGGGGTAGTTACGGGAGAAATCGCCTGAACCTGGGCTGCATTATTAGTGTTTTTGTGGTTTGATTCTTTCAATTTTGAACAGTTAATTTACGTAATGAACCTCGATAAAGCACCAAGAGAATGCTTATAGCAGTCCTTTTTTTATTGCAGTAGTCAATTGAAACAACATTTTGTTGAACCAATACGTAGATATAACGTGTAAAAATGTATATAGTAATTATGAATCACTGTTGTCATACGTTTACCAAGTACTTTTGTTCAAAGTACATTCCATATAGTTATGCAAGTCGCTGATGGGATTCATATTTTTTAAATACACGTTTTCATGATTTAATAATTAATCTGAGCTTACTTTTTTAATAATTAAAGGAAATCGACTATACGAATATCTATAATTTCCTTTGTGGCCATAAAATATGCGACATCTTTTAATCGCGATTTCCCTCTCCCTCATACATGCTCACACAATATCCCCTTCACGTTTACGAAAGGAGCACAAACCTTGTACAAGGCTCCTCACGCGCCTGCAGCGCGTTTACGTTTAGGACTGAGAAATATTGTACGAATGCATGACGTTTTGGTCTGAACAGGAAACAGGATCCTTTAGTGCTGCTGGTCGGGTCCTCTCATTCCATTCCACAAATGTAAACGGATTTCTGGGTCATACATGGTGGTAAAGCGGGAAAAGGCCCAGAAATGCATTTAGAGCACATGGAGAGACATATGGCGCATAATTAAGCTTCTTTAAATTCATTAATATAAGATACTCGTTAATATACTCGTAGCTTTTACGTTTGATTTTAAATGCTTCATCAAGCCAACTAAAAGTATTTAAAGAGCACCCTTGTACTCGTATATTCATTATTATATTCAGTTGTCATACAATAAGTGATAATCAACAAACGATTTAATGTTTTGATTTCTGTCAGATGGTAAGTAGATGCTACTTTCTATATTTCATATTATACTCAATTTTTATTCAATTATACTACGAATTAATCCTTAGCTCCTTGTCAAGTGATATATCGAAGGTAGACGCTCCCATTAGGTTACTCTGATCGATTCGCGTCTTCGAGAATGCTTCAATTTCTTTGCTTTCGCCATGCTACTTAAGCCAAGCGTAAATTATATGAAAGGTAAAAAAGTGTTGAACTGCAGTAATACTAATAATACATCATATCGTAATTTCTTACAAATGATACAGATTCTTTTCACTTTTAATTCCCGCAACAGTGACGTTTTTTCAGTAAAATAGGTAATAACTAATCATAAACGGGCGGAAATAAATGGGGGAGGATAGGAGAAAACCATCTCCTGTTGGGGGATTTCATTCGAACATTTCACGACGAAGATGCGGAGTAAATTGTATTATGCCCCTTCCGTTGGAAGATTATAAGCATTAAGACCCCTCTCCCTTCTAACCACGTAATTTGACAGTGACTGGAGACGTACTGAATACCGGACTCTAACGAAGGGAAATTTGCCGGCTGCAGCACAGCCGCTCAGCTACTAGGGGCGGTGCTTTCCTTGCTCTCTGGATCGGGGAAATTTCAGAGGGAAGAACATTTACGACTAACAATCAGAATTCAACCTGCATTCTAGTTTTTTGGTGCTAGATTAAAATCCTTATTTCTCCAGCTAAAAGTTCTAAATGATATAAAATCAGATCCTAGATATGCTATTGCATGCAATAAAATGCCTCGGAACATGACGTGTTCGATGGTAGAGCATAAATTTAAATTCAGAAGTGTAAGACATGTGTAGGTCAATAATATTGATAATTTAAAATAAATTAAGATTATCGAATGTCAAACGAAAGATTTAAAAGAAAAAATGCTAAAAACAGGTGAATGCTTTGAATGTATGTTTTGAGAAACTGGAAATTATATTGATTATCTCTTCTTGCCTCTATCAGATAATTCGATGTAAAAACCCTTCATTCGGAATTCACAGGCTATATTGAATTTGTGAGATATCAAAGCTGATAGAAGATATAAATCCGCAGTGTTAATTGATATCCCTTTGAAACGTTAATCCGATATAGTAATAAGCAATTTCAAAACTACATTATAATAATGATAGAGGATATGGCAAATATGAGTAGCATCCAGTTAGCATTTTGCATTCTGGTTTCGTTCACAAAGTGGATGAATATCATTTCGTTTTCGATAAATGCCCGCAGTTGGAGTCTCTCGCCCTTTCATCCCATTAACTCATACGCAGCAAACGAACGGGGCATTTGCTGCCAGTCGCTCGACCCGCAGGTCAGTCCACTCCGCTCAGCCCAATCCCCCCCCCCCCGCCCCAGGCCCCAATTTCCTACGAGGGCAGCTTCCGGCGGAAATAGCCGCGCGTCCGAATCGGGGCCCGTCAGCCGCCTCGACTGGCGCGCGAATCGATCGGGACGTACAGCGGCGTCAAGGGAGATCGCTAACGCAGTTGCGCGGGCCCGCGCCCATCCAATCCCCCAACCCCGGACGAAATTTTATCTGAAGAGAACCTCGGATGGAGGCGCACAGCGCCGAGGTTTCGGAAATGTGACTGTGTTTGGGCGTCTCGTTTCATATTATTGGACTGCGCGTCGAAGCCGCTGGATGGGAGGTAGTGATTAGCTATTCAAGCGTTCGATCGCTCTCGCGTTTGTCACCGCAAGCACAAAGGATGTAGACAGGCGACTGCGAGCGGTTTAACTCGCGCCTGGGGCGAGAGAGGCGAGGAAGAGAGTTTCCGTTTGACTCCGCTCTCTTCTGCCAGCGCCGCTCTGCACATTTGTGCCTTTGGCGGGTGTCGGAGAGAAGACGTCCGCTTGTATTCATTCTCTTTCCCAATCTCTTCTCGCGCTGGTCGTTGCCTTTCTCGTCTTTTAGCAAATTGGGAAAAGGGATCTACTTTTGTCTCCGCTTTTTCTCTCTATTTCTTACAGCGCTGTTCGTCGTCTTTGCTGCTTTAGTAGCAGAAAGAGAACGGATATGTTTTGCCTCCATTCTAGAAGTATTTTTTGTCCTTTTCAGCACTCTTTGCTGACTTTCCCACCTTTAGCAGGAGTGAAAAATATCTTTATTGCTCCCTCCTCTATATTCATTTCTTTCAGTCGCCTTTCGTCGTTCTTTCTCGATTCCATGAGAGAAGGAGAAGAGATCTCATTTTGACTCCGCTCTCTTTCTCCATTTCTTCCAACGCTGTTCCTCGCCTTTACCGCCTTGGTAGCAGAAGAAGAAATGTCCTGTTTCCTCCCCATTCTACTAGTATTTTTTTATCCCCTCGTGCACTTTGTTGCCTTTTCCACCTTAAGCGGGAGCGAGAGAAGTATCTTCATTCGTCCCTTTAATTCTTTCAGTCGATGTTCGTACTTCTTACTTGATGCCACGGGAGAAGTAGTAGAGAAATTATTTTGATTTCGTTCTCTTTCACCATTTCTTTCAGCGTCGTTTGGCGTCTTTCCGGCGTCGGTTGCGAGATGAAGCGCCAGCCTTAGAAAGTGGCTTGCGCTCGAGGGGGAGGACGTGAGATATGGAGGGTTCAAGGGTGAAAAATCAGAGCGAAGGTGGTAAATAAGGGGGGGGCGGAGGGAGATAAATGGGAAGATGGCAGCCCAGCGCAGGCGATTGAGCAAGACGGATTGGGAGTAGGGGAGGGGGTGGAAGAAGAAAGAAAAAGAATGTGAGCAGCTGCAGGAGATAGGAATTTGAGCAGAGAGGTGAGTGTGGGTTCGATAAAAGCTAGAGAGAATACGCGTCATACCGAAACTTCTTCTCCTTAGTGTTGTTACTAAACAAAGACTTCGGTTTTTGAAGGAATGCACGACGTCGTTTAACGATCTACAATTGAATGAAGTGAAAACATCCATGCCAAAAGATACAATATGGTTGAAAAAATGAATTCCAAAGATGGGGCGTATCTTTAAATTTATCGCAGGAAGGATGCTCGTTGAAAATGAGATAAAAGATGTATATTTACTCACAATCAACATTATTTTTCCATAATTTAATGTCTTATTATTGACCATTTTATAACTGGATAAAGTGACTCAGGACATCAACTGATGTTACTGCAGTGCTTGTATCTGGGAGGTCTTAGGGTTTGAGTCCCGTATGTGGCAGGATTTTCGACACAGCTAGGTCGAATTCAGTCGCTGACGGGATGATAATTCTAGCGGCCGACTGGTGTGATCGGTAGTTTTCCGTGGTTTCTCCGATCAACACCTGGCGAATGCCGGAGCAGTACCCAAAGCAACGGGCCAATCCTCACGCCTAACCTCTATTCACCTCCTATTTGTACGTACGTGAAAATAAAAATTATACCATACTTGCAAATGTATTTCTATTAGAATAATCAATTTAAAGAAAAGTATTTCATCAGTTTTCCAGAAAATTTTTAAATGTCACCGGGGTTTCAGGTAAAGTACTGTCCAAAAGAAAAACAATGCATAAATGATGCCCGGAACGAGACAACTAGATCTTACCTAACAAATTTATAGTTTAATTTCAAAAGCTCCACTCATAATCTCACTATTATGCATTCTTGCTGTTCGGTGGTGCTGGCTGGATGATGTAACTGTTAGAGTACCGGACTGCTTTTCCTACGTTCGCGAGTTCAAATAATGTATCAGAGATATGTTAATGTATCAGAGAATACTTATCGTTTTGAAAGGAAGCTCTTGTCTGTGAAGCGTCAGGAAAGCGCAGAGCGAGTTTAAGAATTCCATTAGAACTGAATGTTAGGAAACTCTGTTCTGTGTGTGCATAAAAGAGGATTTCTTTCATTTCGTGTAAAAGAAGGCACTAATATTGCATGTTACAGACATTTAGAGGCCACCCTACACTGCTTGTCGGGCGACGGGACCGCTAACTCGTGCCACCGTGCTAGCGTATACACAGCAAAAACTACTGAGGTCTCGGGTCACTCCCCAAAGGTCAGAGGTTAAATCATATTAACTACCCTGAGTTTTATTGCTGTTCCACACTACCATTGCGTGCTTCAGCTCCAAGGCGTTTGTTAATGATTTTCTTTCCTAAATATTCTCAAGTGACTACAAAATCTTGCGTCATCATTGTGCCTTCAAGGTGTGTTTTCATACACCACCTGGATACTTTTTTTTCGGATAGATACTGAATAAATCGAGTTCTCACAATACCTCAGCAAACGGCAGAGTGAGGACTGCCTTGTCATGGGTAACGTTTGAATTTCTGAATCTAGAGAGCTCTGGTCTCTTAAAGGTTGGCCTCTTAAAGGTCTAGCACAGGCAAAAGCGAGGAACGTTCATCGCAGGGCCCCACAATTGTCCATCACAACCTGGGACAAAACTGGAGAGTGCTACGTTAGGAGGCGCTAGCGTCGCCGGGTGCAGCTGCTGGTTAGACTCGCCAACTTTCGCCCATAAAATGTGGCTAATTTATGAGAAAAACAGAAAGTATCTTCTAAATGTTCAATTACTCATAATATATAAATATAAAAGCGGCTCCACACATGCGGTATTCGCGCTATCCCGAGTAGTGTGGATGAGTTGCTTGCGATTCGCCGAGCGCCGAACGTTCGATATTCGCCCTAACCTCCGTGTGTCGGTCTTTAGGGAACATCAAAGACAGCGAACATTCGCAGAACACATCAGCTTTTCGGTATTGGACGTGCTGCTCGGCGAATGCCGCATGTGTGAAGCCGCCTTAAGAAACCTCTCAAGAACGCGCGAACATCAACGCTATTTTTTGTAGCATTATAGGCCAGTTTGCGTTTCATGAACCCTCGCCGCTGCCACGCACGTTTTACGTATCGTTGACAGCAGTTGGTGTTTCAGTTCCTGTAAGAAGGTGCTGCAGCAGAGCGCGCCACCGTAATGGTTTCCGCCTCGTTATATGGGAGTTGAAAGGCCCTGATTCGGCGGCTCATACGACAGAGTGCGCATCTCACCTGGGTAGTTAAAAATCTGTCGCCGCCGCAATCTCCTTCAACGTAAGATGCATGTGTACATGAAACGTTTGCTTGCTGCAACTTTTCATGTACACACTAATGTGATGTGATAATCACATACTTTCGTGTACTGTTGCAAAGAGGAACAAACAACCTTTATCGTTTTTGTTAGACAGAAACATGAAGAATATATTCTTTAGCAGAAACTATAATGCAGTTTGTGAGAGCATAAAGGCCATTTATCGTTGTACTTGCTCGTGAAACGCTCCATAGAAACGTGGTGCTCGTCGTGTACAAAATACTCATTTTATCCTATCGTGATCCCGTCAGTTTACCTTAATGTCGTTCGATTGTAGATAGAATTTTCGTGTCCAGTATTAATTGCATCGAAATCGATGTGTGTCTGTGTTCACGCTGTGTGTTAAATGGACTAATTTATGTCCTCGTCAACGTTTTCATTGTGAATGGCCCTTAAGCTCGTTTTACACGGTCATGTTTCATCATTTTTCTGTACAGAAATTGGATGGAAAAGGTCCGTTTGTTTCCACACGGTGCTGTTTCGGTATGGCAACTCGAATGAGTTGGAGCGTTTTACACGGTCATTTCGTTTTCTGCACGCAATCGGGATACAAGTATTTCCTTTGGACACAGCCAAAAACGCTGAAAATCAAACAGGTGTACCTATCATATCTGGTGACAAATTAAGTTTGGTTGTATCAGGACAAGACGATATAAGAACAGGGTAGATGTTTTATTTATCACATCATAGTCACCTCACATTACAATTCACCATATTAAAAAGGTCTCGAAACTGTACAATTGGAACAAATTACACCATACGCATATCAGCACGCATAATTGCACCAGACAAAATTCTGGAAAGCGACGTCAGGAGAGCGGTAGTCAAACTGGATGAAATCTGTACTGAAAAATGAAGCATGCGTCATTCTTCTGTCCAAATTACATCCCGTCGGGCCCGTCACTTTTTTGTACCGCTGCAAAATGATGAACAAATGACGGTGTAAAAGTGGCTTTACGAGGGGTGTGTATTGTTCGCAGCCGCTGGAGAAGAACGACGAGTGCCTGGACGTGGCGAGCCGCCGGCCGGAGCTGCCGCCGCCGCCGCGGCTGGTGTCGGCGGGCGGGGCCCCGGGGCCGGGGGT
>BOPP01000182.1:1879687-1969030 GCA_017312745.1 Gryllus bimaculatus
CCCCGCGCCCGCGCCCGCCCCGGCGCCCGCGCGCGTCTCCTTCGAAGGGGGCGCGGCCGCCGCCCACGCGCACGCCCACCCCCACGCTCACACAGGTAGGACAGCGCCAGCGCAGCGAAGCGCCCCTCATGCACTGGTCTCTGCAAGTAACTGCACAGGGCACAGCCAGTTGTGGAAGAGGCACGTGCAACTGGCTTTAGCACGAAGAAAGTGGTGTGGAATTTCTTAACTGAATTCGACGAGCGTTAAACTTGTGTTTGATTACTTTCTCTCTTCTACTCAACCGAAAGAACTGTTAGTCAATAGCTTGAAAGAATTGAACACCACTCAGCTACTGCCCAGAAGTTATTGCTGGTTTTCATAATTTTGTTTTAAAACGTTAATAATTTTGTTAATTTTAGGAAAATATATTCTTTTTCTTATTCTCTGCCTTTTCCTCGGCTAATTTCCTGTGCATCTCTGTTTTCTTTTCCTTCTTCTCCTTGCCCTCCTCGTTCTCTCTTTTCTTCTTGTCCTGTTTACCATCTGCGTTTCTTTTTATCCTCCTCCTACTGATTCTCCTTATGATTATGAAATTTCATTTGAGAAATATCCATAGTAAATATAAGTCGTGGTTTGGAAACTCGTCGTGGATGACGTTGTCGTCAACACAAACGTTTATTGCAATGTGCCCTATTCAGTTATAGATGGAGATCAATGGGTGTAAGCCCTTTTATATCCGCTTCCTCCACAAGTTAGTAGTGAGTACACATTATTTTTCTTTTCTGATCAATGCCTAGAGTCAACTGATCAATGATGTCCCAAAAACTGAATCAGACCGCATTACTCAAAGGAAATAAAGTTTCGGAATGGAAAGTCTTATGTTAGTAGAACAAAAAAATCTTTTTAATAAGCCTTGCTCGATACCATGTCTCGTGCCAATTTCACATGTGCGAAACAGCTGTTTTTTTATCCTGACTAATAGTGTGCGAAACATCGTTCGCGACTGTGAATCTGATTTAGTACCGTCATCATTACAAGTATTCTGATGTTTTCATATCGAACACTGCCTTAAATTAAACGAACTTAAATGTACCTCATGAATTCATAATTGTTATTTTACTATGCGGCAATTCTTGCCCCAATAAATAAACTATTAATACCTCTTTACATAAAGATAATAAATAATTTAATAATTTATTCTTCTCACAAAACTTGAGATTTCTTTTTAAATTACTTCAATTTCTGCAGAAAAATGTACGCGTAATTATTGTAATGCAATTAGAATGCATGTACTAATTATTCATTATTGAATTAAACGTATTAATATTCACAAAGCAACAATTAAATATACAATATTCAAAATCAACTTGAAAACGCATTGTCCCGTGACCTGGTCGCGCTGCCTGTTGGGGAAGGTGGCGGCGGCCGTGGAGGTTGCGCCGCTGCGCGAGAGGGGATCTCCCAAGCAGCTCGTGCTTCGTCTCGACGAGGCGAGGCGAGGCGAGGCGACGCGAGCGGGGAGGCGGGCGCGGAGACGCACGTCGCAGGGGGCGCCGGGCGCTGAGGCGGAAGCAGCGCCGGCGAGCGCCATCGGAAATAGACCTGGAGGCGCCCGCGCCTCGCTGCCCACAGGCCGCCTCCCTTCGCCCTCCTCCGATAGGAGAGAGCAACGCCATCGCTCGCGCCGTTCGCCGGCGGCGGTTCACGACAGGAATATCGGCGGAGAGCACCCCCACTACTACACCTTTTCCTTTTCACACCTGCGGAGCCTCAGCTGCATTACGTTTTCTCTCAAAGCAGACTCGTAGTTGAGTAGTAATGCGATTGCAGAAAGGGGTTTTCGGCGTCAGTCGGGAAATACTTGTAAATGTTTTGGTTCATCTTCGACAAAATTCAAACGAATTCAGAAGACATATTACGTAATTCATGTGACCGCACCACCTTCCATTAATTACCAGGTGTCGCTGATCTGGTATGTTTCTTTCATCGTTCATTACAGATGAAATCACCCAAAGGATAGTACCCAGTTACAGAGAGTTTTACATTCCAGATTCTGCCATTTGACATCCAATTATCAGGAAAGTTCGAACTGTGAAGTATTCGGTATATTGAGAACCATTTATCTATCAAAAACCAACATTAACTAGTGGGAAGTACCCACTTCGAAACTGACAAAAATTGACCTTAACTCAATGAAAAGAAAAAAAACCAAAAGAAGTGATCGTTTTTTAAACGCACGAATTTGAAATATTTCCCTTCTCTTCCAAGACACATTGCTTTTGACCCAAATATAATGAACCGGTGTTTCAGTGTAAATGATACTTTAGGCTCCAAAATTTTATTTAAATTGTTCCGAGCAGTGAGTTCGGGGCATTTTGCTTGAAGGAATGTCTAAAACTAATTGTCATTCATGAAATACATGTGGCGCAAGTAAATTGGGAAGTGCATCATTGAGTGTGATTGTATGAAGCATCACATCGTCTCAAATACCTCATTAAGAAGTAGAGATCTCTTCGTCGATATTATATTCATTTTTTTTATTTTAAGGTTAAGTTTTCACATTTATGGCGTTCGATAAACACAACTTCGAACTCGCATGCGAGCCGGCGTCGTGCTTTCAATAAATCGATTGCAACTCGCACAAATCGACTTGATTAACAAAGGACAGCAGATAAGAGTTCATGTGATTAATATTTAATGTTTAAACTATAAATCCAACTAATGAAAGCAAGTAATAACACATTTGAAGCCCACAACTTTTTATTTCAAGTAAAAAAAATCACGATATTTTGTTTGGTAGAAATAAAATTTCTTTCTAAAGGTACACCTTTTGTGATTTAAATACAAGTAACCCTGGAAATCTTCAATTGTCTTAAATTTTTATCGTTCCTTTTCAACTCCTGAATGTTGCTTAACAGGCGTATCAGATGCGAAGATATTAAATGGCGGTCGTTGCGCTTCTACTTTATACAGGGCCTCTAACCCAAAGGAGGAAATAAAACGATCGCCCGGATCCCTCGGAGTTCACAGCCACACGGTTCGTAATTGAAAAATTAGTGTAACGGATTCGGGTGTCTCCTTTCGCCTTCTCGCTAATCCCCGGTGCCATCGGGTTTTCACTTTCATCAGACTCGTTTTCATCGTCGTGAAATTGTAAGGGACACTAATGGAGAGGACGGAGTTCTCAGTGGAAGACTCCCTTAGTCTTTGAGTTTTGAGTCCTCTTTCCCCAAGTGGAATGAATTCATGAAGACGTATTTAGAAATAAATGGCATCTGCAACATGACATTAGGCATGCCACTCCAAACGTGTAGTTTGTTCCTATATTCGTATTAACATGCGTATTCACGAAGTTACCGAAAGTGGTGATATTGAGTTTCTAACACGAATATTACGATTATAGAGATAAGAATTCGCAAGCCGTATGCAGCAAACGCCTGCTTTGCAGACCGTTAATTCACGATCATTATATTTACGAGAGACTCCGTCTCATTTGCTGCCATAAAAAGTTTGTTCAGACACCCTTTCCAATTACAAGCTACAGTTTTTCTCCACATTATTTCATGGCAGAGGAATTATCTGAGAAAGTGTCCCGATTACGTAATGGGATGTTGTAAAGAAGCAGCAAGTAAACGAATTTTAAAACTTCCGTACAAAACTTATTTCAGTGCATTTCTTATCAGTGCTTCTTAAAAATTGTTTTCGCAGCACACGCTTCTGTGAGAGGTTTTTGTAATAGGTTCCTCTTTCCTGATTAAAACACTTTGCTACCGTAGTGAGTTTCATACGTTATTTGGTTCAATTCTCTTTCAAATCTCATGCTAGCAGAGTTGTTTATCATCTGATTAAATTTGTACATTGAGCTGATGTTGTGTTGCTTTAGATTCTTCCTTTTCGCTCACGTCCATCAAATGACAATTGTCCTGTATATTCCGAAAAAAGTAGTTTTTTCAAAGATAAGAAACAATATAATTATATACCTACGTTCCATGCCGTCACAGCAGTTTCTACAATCTACTACTGACGCAAATAAGTTTTTAGAGTTTATTAAAAGTTCTTAATTGTTATTAAGTTAATTAAAAATTAAAATAAGCTAATTAAAAAAGTACGTAACAATAAATTCAATAAAATTTCAAATAGTGAAGTAGATTGTCTATGCAATTTCTGACCAAGTTAAACCATTTCAGAATTCATTGATAATAAACGATGAATTTAATATACACTATTTATTATCGTTAAATTGTTTTTTAAACAAAGCCAAATTACTTATATTGTACTAAAAAATCAAATCATTTTTTGTCAAGTACAAACCGACTCTACTTATTTTTAATAGATTACTCACTACTTTCTTTCCCAAAGCAACCTTTACCCAATGTAATAATCTAGTTTATAGAATTGTGTAGTCCAAAACGTTCAAGAACAAGTTCACTTTCTCTTTTGTTACACAGTGGGTCGCAGCCCAACCACAAGTCCTACGAATCTCCAGCAACAACAGCATCAACAGCATCAACAGCACCACCACCAGCATCATCATCAGCAACAGTCGCAGGCAACGTCACAACAATCGCAACCGCCTCAACAGCTGTC
This sequence comes from Gryllus bimaculatus, assembly GCA_017312745.1. NCBI lineage: Eukaryota > Metazoa > Arthropoda > Insecta > Orthoptera > Gryllidae > Gryllus > Gryllus bimaculatus. Next base: position 1,884,257 of record BOPP01000182.1, read on the forward strand.
CGCGCCTGCGACCAGCGCTAGCGGTGGCGGCGGCGGCGGCGGCGGCTTCCAATCGCACCCGACGCCCCTTCGCAGCTCACAGCGGCGCCGCAACAAATCTGCCTCACCGGGCACCGGAGGCGGCGGCGGCGGCGGGGGCGGCGCGGGTGGCGGCGGAGGAGGCGCCGGGGGCGGAGGTGGCGGAGGAGGCGGCGGTGGCGGCGGCGCGGCGCCCGCCCGCAGCAGCTACGAGGCGTACGAAGAGCGCACCGTGCCAGCGCTCAGGCAGTTGAGTTTCCCTCTCCAGGTCTCGCTTTCGCGTGGGGGGGGGCTGGGGGCCACTTCAAGCTGTTGGAAAGCTTCTCTTAGAAATGTCTTAGGAAATATCTATCCAACACAAAAATTATCCCTTAAAAGCCTGGTCGGTCAAAAGAGTTTGTGGGAGATTCCACTACGGGGATACTGGAACGCTTGTCGTAGAAATTGGTCATCAAAAAATTAATTTTGAAAGGGCTCGTTGGGTTAAATGGTTTATGGAAGTGAGGCTACCCTGTTGTCAGGGCATTAGTGTTTTGTTCTCTTGAGCTGATGAAGAGATGACCAATGAGGAGCTCACGTTCACTCCACAATTGTAAAGCCACTTGTGCTAGGTAGAATGCAATTTTGGAACTTGAGCTACCCTCAAAATCGCAATGAATCAAGGAAGGCGAGTTGTTAGGTCATTTGTGATGGAAGGTACCAACTCTTAGAACAGCACATGTCTCTCAAAGGACCTGGCGATCTAAGGGGTACTTGGATGTAAGTTTTCTAAGCTGACAGGGTAAAAAAGGGTTCATTTCAATTTGTGGTTTGCCCCAATCATTGCATACCTTGCATTGCATTGTAAATCCAATCATTGCATTGTCTTTTTGATACCCCGTCGACAGATGCATTGTAAATCAAATACTACAATAGAGAGAAGTGAGTTTTTAAACTAACGCAAAATGCGACGGGTATTCCAAATTATGAACCAAACATCATCAGATTCTCCTGGATATGTATTCAATAGTATCTCTACGACAAAATTGCGTAACTTCTCGGAACACATTCAAAGACTGAGCGCTTATTCGCATACCTGGCTTTCGTCGTATAAATTCCCCCACCACTAAATACCAAATCGTGGAAGGTATGCCGAGACTCAGCCGCGCTGCCCTCGCCGCTCGCTTCCGCGTGAAGGAAGTTCTATCCGGGAAAGAATTTTCGGGTGAGGCCTCAACTTTTTTCCACTTCATGATTGGCACGACTGTAGGAGAGAGTTCACTACCAGGAAATTGCATGCGTCCGTCGGTTGAAAGTGGCTATCACTTCCTGGCAAATCGTTCGCGAAGTCTAGCAGCGAAGACGGTAGCTCCAAGACTGATATAATAATGTATATCACATCAATCCTGTCGCTGCTGGGGTAGCGGAGATGTTGACAGCGGTTCCTAGAAGTTAGGGGTTGCTGTAGAGATAAACATCCTTACAGGAAACTATAGTGAAATAATAAAATTTAAATTCATGAGTAAATACGATCCCATGTTATAATTCAATCAATATTTGACATATTACATAGAGTAAATGAAATTATTTCGAGGTCTTAGCGTTTAGGAACTTTTCGGTTTGTCATGGATGATGCGCTCTTTTCAAATACAAGAATAGCCTTGTGCTCTAAAATGAATCGATGAAGCTATTAGCGCGCACATGTGGTATTCAAATCGAGACTGACTAAATTGCCGTTATGGAACGTGTGAACACTTGCAGTACCCCATGCTAATTCTGTCGTATTACGATGATTAATATGTAACGGCCGTTCTATCGGTTTAATACCGGTAGATTTTCGTCTCTGGTAATTTTCGTTTGCAGGTGTTTGAGTTTATTTATACTTCTCTATTTAGAACCATTACTTTTCCACTAGGTTCAGAATTTTTAGGAAATAAACATTAAACATTTACGTTGATGTCGTATGTGATATAAATTTGAAAATTTCTGACACAAAGTTGCAAAAGTACGTTACGTTATGAAACGAAGGCAAGCAATGTGCATTGCGGCTTATTCAGAAAACCACATATCGGAGAACTACAAAATGCAATCTATTACATACAAAGAAATATTTAGTTCAAGTAGAAACAATAAAAATACGGATTTTGATACAAAATATGTGAAGATCTCACTTCTTACGTATACTTCATTTAATGCCAGTTCGCCAATATTTGTAGATACATGAATGTAAGACATATTGAGCGATAGCCGGCTAAAAACGAATGAAGGCTGGGAAAGTAAATTATTTATTCGACTCTGCGTCACGTAAGGTTTTGCTTTGAACGCCGTCACGACAGTGAGGCGGCGCGAGGACACAATACACAGGAGTCCTCTTCTCCTGTTGTATTCTAAATACAATAGCAATGCCTTAGTCATTTCACACTTTTCTCGCCCAAAATCTGCATTGCAAGTTCAAATTCAGTGCACTTGAGAGACGGGAAAGCGATATTCGCCTTTTGTGTAATTGCTCCAAACACCTAACGACTTTCTTTCTCTCTGTCATCCTCGCAGCGCTTCTCTCTCTCTTCGTATTTCTCACTTTGTCGCTCGTCGCGGCAAGCGATGTCTACGTCAAATGGCAACGCACCTCACAGCCCCCGATGATGCACCGCCTAGCTCGCAGTTCAACAATTGCAATCGCGACTTGGCGAATTCATGTTAGAGTAATGTGTACATGAAAAAATAGCAATGGTATGAGAAGATAATAATAATTAAGGTTAAAATAATATGGGGTAAGTAATAAAAAATACTTGTAATGTTCAGTGTTCTAAAAATAATGTTATTAAACGCTGGCACATCTTAGTGTTTTGGTGATAGAATTATCCCACACCAATCTTACCCTTATTTTGATTAGCATCACTAACGATTGTTGCATTTGATGACGCCATTTTTAGAACTCTTAATTGTTTGATTCAATAAATTCAAAAATTTACTCCCCGAGAATAAAAACATCGTGTAAAAAATTATAAACCACTAAAACTGCATATTTTTGTAAAATAGCAAGTTGTAATGGAGTTCTATAATAACTGAAAAGGCAATATAAGCTCATGTTGATAAATTAATGAAAGACAAAAGAACATAGTGAAGAAATGAAATTAAATATAATATAGAAAATGAATCACGCCTTAAATATGACAGCGATGTTCAAATCAATGGCAAATAACAAATAAACTTGCAATTATCTTAAAAATAGAAATCATAGTAGTTATTATAAATCCTATAAATACGGAATGCAATGAAAGTGGAAATAAACAGGCTTGAGCGCGTGGTGGTGTCATTGGCGCCCAACGTGGGGCACGTCGCGAGTGGACGCGGCTGCGCGTTGCGGGGGCGGGGCGGGGGGGGCGGGGGCCGGGGGCGGGGGCGGCGGCCCCGACGCGTCACGCGGCAGGGCTGCCCGGCAGGCTGCCCGGCGGGCGCGGGGCGCGGCCCGGGGCCGGGGCCGGGGTCGGGCCCGTCCGGCGGGCGGCCCGCCCCCCCCCCGCCTCACGAGCGTCTGCCTCCGAGCTGCCACTGCGGGCGGCGCGCTGGCGGGAGCTGCAGCTGGAGGCGGAGGCGCCGGCGCGCTCGCGCCTCACCGACCGCGAGAAGAAGCAGGCGGCGCTGCCCCTCGCCGTCTTCGGCAGCGACCTCGTGAGTACCTGCGCTACCACGCCCCCGCTCGTCCTTCGCTTCTACTACACCCTTTATCACTTCCATCAGCGTCAGGCGCCACAGATGTGCCCAAAAGGTTAGGCTACGTCAATCGCAAAAAATAATACGAGGACTGTATTTCCAACACTTCTTCGGTTAGAGTATTTTGGTGACTGTTACTTCTCTAGAACGAATGATGTACCTAATTTATTTTCGCTCTTAGGGGAACGACGCACCTTGACTGACCTTTTTGACCCCCATTCTCTCCTCCCTAACTTGTCAAGTCAACATTTCATGCCAAACGCTCTCAATTCATCGGCCCGGTCACTTAATTGGCTATCAAGTTCAGTCACATGACTATGACAATGATACTATTGTATTTCCGCGACTTACACTGTACCGACTATTGTGCCCTGACGAAAGTCGAGTTAGAAAATGAAAATGTTTGTCTAGCAAAGTCACGGAGTTTCTTTGACAGCGAAGATTAATGCATTGAGCTCTGGCCGCTGAAGTCTGTGTAGTCGTCTTAATACTCTTAGAAACTGGTGCTCACTTTAGAGCAGGTTCACGAGCTCAAAGGCTATTAATAACGCCCTCTCTCTTCTACACAATGCTTTTATATAACACAGTAAGTGACAAGACCTCCTATCTCTTCCAGCTCCTCTATTGTACGGAAGAGGAAACGATCCATCCTCTGTTGTCCATTTACGATTCCAGTTAAGAGCACTAAAGCTGGCTGACGGGGAGCCTGCTAGATCCTTAACCCTCTGGCCCGCGCGATCTCTCAGATAACTGAGTTTTTCTCGCGTTGATAAAGTGACAGAAAATTTTGAGAATACCGTTGTTCTCAGAACCCCCCTATAATTGTTTTTAGATTTCATAGCTTCCAGTTCGTGCCGATAGACTTGATACTGTCGTCACGATATCAAACAGTGGGCAGTGCAGCACATCGCTAGACGGAACGTTTAGTACAATTTACAACTGATACAACTTTATAATCTATATCTTGTTCTTATTATTGATAAACATTATAGTTAAATAAAGTATTGAAGTTTCAACGCTAATTGAATGGGCTTAAGGTGTATTTGTGACTGAAACACCCAAGAGTCAGTTTCTGAAGCAATGTAAGCTAAAACTCAAATGATGCATCTGAGAGATCACTGCGTGTGCTCGAATAAGTTTTATCCCGCGTGTGCCGCAGGTTTAAGGTATAAAATCTTCCACTGCTCTTAATGTAAATAATTGTAGACACCATTGCGCCAACTATTCATAATTTGACCTCTCTCAAATGTTAACTGTAGTGGATGGTTTAAAGGTGTAAAATAATTCATCAAAAATCATAATAAATTGTCATTCTGTTTTTGAAACTACCAAGATTTTAAACAGGTTTTAACATCTTCAGTTTATTTTATTGTAGAACTACCCAATATCTGATGTGTAATTTACCAATATGACATCACAAGTATGAAGACGATAGGCTGATTCTAACGTTAACTATTAGGACGTGGTGTAGGATAAGTTTTCGTAATTAGTTACAAAGTGTCCAAGTCGTATCGTATGCATTTATTACAGCCAAAAACCTTTTTTCGCGGCAGAGGCAGATCAAAAAAGGAACTGGCCGCCCGAAGGAGCATTTTCCTTTAACTCTTTAAGGCCTTAAAGCACTAAGAGCAACGTCGATGCGGTCGGACACATACGATTGGAATGGGCCAGAGCTCAAAGAGGGCTGTCCAAAGAGCTAGATTCAGGGCATCGTGGCCTGGAAAATACCAGGGGTACCACTCGGGTAACTTCCTTCCCTTCCTTTCCCTTATCCGCTTTCCCGTCTGCCCCACTGACGCGGTTTGAGGAGATTCTAATGATACATCTGCAAGCACAGCCAACATAAAAAAGTTAATATTTATTTATGTATTGTAAAAATGTATTCTAGGTATGAATATTTTTAATACTTAAGATCTTTTAAACCGCATAACGATCATCATTAACGCTAAAAAATGGACAAGTTATTATTACAAAATATATTGTTAAGTGCTGTGACAAATGCGTAAGCAAACTGGATCGTGTGTCGTTGGCGGAAAACTAAAGTCTGCAGTTTCTCGCAAGTGCGAGACGTCTACTACTGGAGCAATGCTCACTAAGCGATCGAAAAGATTTTAAGTAGCATCAACAATATTGATACCTAGATTACATCATTTTTCGCTATTTTTTCACATTAACATCACCAAAAATATAATTATAAGCAGCAATATAGTGTGTCTAGGGCTTTAAGTAGATGTTTTTGCTTCGAAGGTTCTTTCCAATCTGAGGGCCTGAGGCTTGTGCTTTGTACATTTTGTTACTACTAGTACTACTATGACTCTAGAAGCATGTGTGCCTATAGAAGAAAAAGCAATACGTAACAGAGAAATGGGAATTTAAAATTCACAGGAACATTTCAAAATTGCAATTTTATATTAATTTAAGTAAATAATGTTTATACAGAATTATTTTTATTTGATAATTATGCACTTTATTTATTAAATTTTAAAGTTTCTTAAAATTAACTTAAGTTTAATAAATCGAATCCAGAAAAATGAGTTATTTATCGTGCTGGTGAAGTACCGGGACTAAACACACCATTAATATGTTGGTTTGAGGTCCATAAACACGCAGTAACGAACTAGTTCTCCATAAAAGCCATTACTGACCAGAAAACGTAATATTTATGGTGCATTATCCATTAATTAGTAATACGTAAACATACGGAAGTATTTCTGGCCTGGAAGTCTGAGAGAACACAGGTAAGCGCGTCACGTTGGAACTCTTTTGAGAGTCGAGCTTAAAGCAATGCGTGGTGACCCCGGTGGCTATCAGCGAGCCGCAGATGACCTGGATCACTGTCGTAGGCATATGACTTTTGCCAGGCCTGGCCTAAAGGGATAAAAACGCATGTGATGAGACACACAAAGTTAACCCTGCCGGCCTGGATTGCCGAGGTCCCTAAGGCTGACTAGCCGAAATGCCTCGGCTCGAAGGGTCGCGGGTTCGAATTCCACTTCGGATATGGATGTTTCTTTTGTCCTTACGTGGTCTTCCCTCAGCTGCCCCAACAATTGAAACAATCAGAGTGGTCGCAATATGAAAAAAAAGTTATCGCTTGTTAAAAACCCATGTGGAATGCTGCGCAGCTGTGCACGCCCTTACGTCCCTCGCGTTGCCGCCGCGCGCGCGTGCGTGCTCGCCAGGTGGAGAGGTTCTTCTCGAAGCAGTTCTCGGACAAGGAGGAGGGGCTGCGCCTGCTCAAGGAGGAGCTGCGCGCGCAGGCGAGCGGCGAGAGCACGCGCGCCCCGCAGGCGCCGCCCAACAAAACCGCGCGCGCCGCCGTCTTCCTGCTGCACCGCGCGCTGCGCGACAAGGTCTACTCCGTCTACTCGCTCGCCGCCGAGGCCATCCGCATCTTCTTCACCGAGTTCGTGCCCACCAGGTACGCGCCCACCCGGCCACCGCGCTAGCCCTCTTCTACTCTTTCAACGTCTCCGGAATTGATGCATTCATGACTCAACTGCTAAGGTCATTGGTCCCGTCAGTGTAGTGTCTCTTATCATTGGGGGTGGTGGTGGCGATATCCGGCCCCGACCTACCCCTTGGCTTGCGGGGTTTTCCTCAACCAGGTATCTCCCTCCAGCAGGGCACTGCGTTGGCCAGGACTTGCTCTAAGCTTCCGTCTGGTCTATCGGTACGTGTGGTGGTGTTGTGCCAGGAAGTGTACGTTGGGGTGAGGACGAGACCAGCCGGCCGCTAGACTTCTCCTCCAGACAGCGGTAGCCGTTCGACCTAGCTAGTATGAAATTCCTACCGGGACCTCCCGGTCAGAGTCCAATTACGCCTGCAGTCCTGCAGTAATTCAGTTACGCCGAAAAAGCTGTAAACCAATTCAAATAAATCAAATTCCACTCATATCTCCCACCCATTTTTTTCAGCGACAAAATAAAACTTTCGTGATTTTCCTTTCCTTTTTAACATATGAGAAAGGGCCATTGAAATGTGTAGTTACCGTAAAAGGCAAAAATATAGGATTTCTAACATCCTCTAACCCTAATCTGGAACACGCTTGCAGCATAGACGGTAATAAAAGCTTTCTTCAAGTTCCTAAAGTGGGACCCTACAAGAACGTCTTGTAGGACCTTAAATAACTAAGGAAATGTCTAATTTTGGTTTAAAAGTAAATCGAAATTAAAAAGTCTTTACATTTTAATAGACGCATCCGAATGCACATATCAACCCGTTTGCCACATTTGTCGCCGAGTGCGCGTGTAGCTCCGCAGCTCGCCCTGGCCGTGGGGCTGACGCGCCCGCCGCGCGCGCTGCGCAGGGTGACGGCGGCCGAGGTGTCGCGCAGCGTGGAGCGCCTGCTGCCCGAGCTGCTGTCCAAGTCGGGCGACACCACGCCGCGCATCCACAACATGGCCGTCCACACCATCCTCAGCATGGCCGACTGCCAGGAGGTCAGGTGAGCGCCCACGCTCGCGGCCCTTGCCCGCTGGGCGAAGGCCTGCGCGTCCTTCCGCTTCGCGAATTGATTGCACGTGTGACGATGAGAGAACGATCATGGATGGGGAGATGGGTTAGATTGGATAAGTGAAGGAGACTATGTTCCCGCAGTTATTTACATACAATATTATGAAAACAGTTGCCGTTCGATAATTAGCAATACGTTAATAGCAAATTTTTTGGGGGGCGGACTTTTCCTTGAAACTTTCTGTCGCTTCACGTTATATCATAAACAGTGATTGACTGAGTATGATAATTCATTTGTTACGTGTAGTACGTGAATAAGTGGAAAAAACACAATCAAATATTTTCATTTTTCAGACTAAATTACTGTTTCATTGTTTTTGTGTGTTTTTTCCAGTTTCGTCGGTATGTAACAAAACCATAGACACGTCTCATGACCGGAGGATGATCAGTTACCTTTTAATTTCCGCGCGCATTGAAAATCAAAATAATGCAGATAATTTTTTTAACGTATGTAAGCCATAATAAAACATATAGTTACAAATGCGGCGTGTGTGGCGTGCGCAGGGAGCTGAACCTGATCCCGGTGCACCTGAGCCGGCCGCTCACCAGCTCCACGCACCCGCGCCTCGCGCTCAGCCGCCTGGAGATGGTGGAGCAGCTGGTGCTCAGCCACGGCATCTCCACCGACAAGAACAGGTGACACTCCGCTCCCTCGCTGCTCGCGAGGCGCTCTTCGTCGTTTACGATACGCAACCACACGCCGTGGGGCAGGTCGTTGCACAGACGGTGAAGCGCGCGGAAAACTGTCAGTGCAACGCGAAAGGAATTTAGGGGGTTGGTGACTTGCTACGAGGAAAAGCTGTATAGAAATACACAACCTGTGGTTAAAGTTAATATTGACGTCTAGTGGAAATGATCGCTCTTTCAGTACAGGTTTGAACATTTATTTATAGCCCAAATACCCTTATTCCAGCAATGTTAATTCAAATACAATACTCATTGCCGTTGAACAGTTCAGACAACACAGCAACACCTTTTGTAGTGCCCATAACCCATACACATAATGTCCCTGTAACGAACAAATTATGACAACACGATTGTACGACATCTACTAGTATACATTCAAATATCCTCACTGGAGCGCAGCACTCGTGCCGATTTGCAGACTTGATGATATGATTCTCTTACAATTGTATTCCATTATCGGAATTGTGTTTATGTCAGGCGAAAATCCGAAACTGACTAAATACCGAATTACCCAGTGAATTTTCGCATTACAAAAACTTGATGGATAAAGCTCGAAGTAGAAACAGTTTCCAATAATACTTTAGACTTTAGATGGATAAGGTTGACAACATGAGGTGGTTTGCGTAGGTGAAGTTATTTATGGTGATGAATTGCGTTGATAAAACTAAACGTGAAACAGACTGTTGGTGGCAAGTTTATTACGTTGGTGGGATGTGATGGGAAGTTTCAAGTTCCATACTGTCAGTGTCGTACATTTCTATTACATGATACCACTTAGCCTAATCTGACCTTATTTTCGCCAGTTGACGCTTCGCAACTCATTTCCGTGTAGGTAGCGAGGCTTCGGCCTTGGCTGTGCTTGGCCCGCCGAGCCGCATGCTGCAGCATCAGGATAGAGCCACTCAAGTGAACATAACAGTGATCATTCATGAGCACGCTCGGCTCGCAATCCTGACTTCGTAAACATGGCGTTGCCACTACTTGTTCCATTGAGGGAACAATGCGGCAGCGACAGATTTTCAAGAGCCAGACCTGCGAACCGAGCTTGCCAGTGGATGCTCCCTGATGCCAACCATAACCTGGCTGTACTTGACCCACCATGTGGTTGCGCAGTGGGCGGCCGTGCCGCACGTTGGGACTGTACCACCCTTGCAAACGCAATGATTGCCATACACGAGCAAGCTCGGCTCGCAAAACTTTTTCACATTATAAGCCTGCGTCGCCAGCTCTAGCTGATCCGACGACGCAGCAACGAGGCGGAGGTAGATTTCCAGACCTGCGAGCCGAGCTTGCCAGTAGATGCACCCTGATGCCAACCATAAGCCTAGCTGTGCTTGATCCATCAATGTGGTTGCGCAGCGGGCGGACTTAACGCACTTGGGACTGTAACACTTGCAAACTCAATGATTGCCATACACGAGCAAGCGCGGCTTGCAAACTATCCAAGAGCCAGACCCGCGAGCCGAGCTTGCCGGTGTGGGCCGCGATTGATTCCCCGCGTGGCTTCGCAGCGGGCTGACGTGCCGCACGCTGGCGGAGCTGGGCGCGTCGGGGCTGCACCACCCGGCGGAGGCCGTGCGCAAGGTGGCGGAGCGCGTGCTCACGCTCGTGTACCGCGTCAACCCGCGTCTCGTGCGCAAGCAGCTGCCGCCCGACGACGACATCACGCGCCGCAACCTGCTCTACCGCCAGCTCTTCCACGAGTTCGACCGCATCGACATTCAGGTAACCCCCCGCCTACGCCATCAACTAGGTGTTCCTCAACGAAATGATCTCAACCGGCGAAATTAATAATAATAATAATAATAATAATAATAATAATAATAATAATAATAGTAATAATAATCATCATAATATAATAATCAGAATAGTGATGATAATTATAATAGTAAAAATAACAACAGCATCACTGCGACTTCAAGTTTATCAAACTCTTATACACGACTTAGCAGATTACTATATCATTGAATTTTAAGGGGAAAACTGTTTCGTACATCTTCCTTCAGAAGTGAAGTACTACCGGTTGTCTGATTTCGCAGATTTGCGATAGGCAGTGGGGGTCAGGTGGTCAATGATGATCAAGGGGTCGATAATTGAAAATGAACCGGCGACTGATTAGTATAATCGAGATCACACTGGTTATAAACAAAAACACGAGTGTTAATGAACTTGATAATTCTTAATTTCTTTATATATATCAACAAAAAACACGGATATAAACTAATAATAACACAAATTCACTTCTCTTGATTGTGAATTCGTTCGCCGTTCATTCTTAAAAATTAACATGTGTAGGAAACTCAAATTATAACTATGCATATACAACTATACTCTATCGCGCAATAAAATAACCTCCTCAACACTGTCCGGACAAATGTTATGGCCAGTTTTTAAAAAACCACTCATCATTTTGTACCTATTATACTACAAAGATGATTAGAAACTCAACTACTCGAAAGAGAAAGTATCTTCTATTATTGAAAACACAAGATATTTCCGACAATATTGGTATAAGTAATTGGCACCTTTAAGGTATTTACAAGCAATTCATTGTGCAGCCTGAATTCGTTGGTCAAAACATTCACAAAAATTACATAATTATTGGGGGTAAAAATATCTCATTAGGAAATACTCGTAGTGTATTAGAAAAATAATTCAAATTAATAACGGTACTTCAATATTATAATTACTTGCAAAGTTACTTCTTTCATATTTAACAGAAATAAGTGGTACTTACATCTCAATCTAATGTTAAAGAGTAGAATCTGCAAGGGCACAGGTACAATCTGCAAAAGGGATTATGATAGGAATTTAATATTAAAAATGAAAGGGAGAGATAACAGAACAAAACAAAAATATCGTCATACGCTTACTAGTAGAAAATACAACATATTTTCGTTGAAAGGATACTGATGTTTCTTTTGCCGAATTAATTATTAACTGGCAAGCAGAGCCAGACATCTTTGACTTTCTTTCCCAATGAATAAAATGTGTACAATCCCAAATCTGTGAGTAAAACGATATAATATATACACTAAATAATATATTCTAAGAAAATAGTTTAAGCGTACTTAGTCATATTAAGATTTTTCATTGCTTCAGTGAGCATTATCATAGCTAATGCCACGGGTGCTTTGGAAATTGTCGATGAATTCGCAACTCGCGAAGTGAGGAGGGGATTTATCTGAGAATTTCTCAAGTACGAGTGATATTTAATAGTACTATTCCACGAGTAAAATTATGTCAAACAGAGTTCCAAAATGCGCCAAATATTGAAAATCACTGAAATCTATGTTAAAATCACATGCGACACATCGATCGCTGTAGTATATCGCCACTAAAGATAGATGAGCCACAGTTCATGATTGGCCAGTAGGGAGAAGCGGCAAGAAAAATAGGATAGAAAAAGCGATAAAATATTTTTGAGATACACCGCCCTCTTTAGAGCATTTTGTATGTATAGTTAAACACTGTTGGTTTTAATTTCACGAGTGGTGTACTCATTGTAAAACATTGCTTTGGGAGTGTTTCGATTATTTCCGATGCAAATATTTGCTTTTATATTACAGTTATAAAACTTGATAAAAATACTTTAAATGTTTTATAATAATACATTGTTCTTATAGCGTAAGAAAGAAATTTTGGAAAAAAACAAGCAAGCTGCTCGGGCAGCAAATATGTTCAACAACACAACCAGTTGCCCTAGCAACAATGCTGCAGTTAGCACAAAAGGGTCAGGTCAACAGACAGGTAGCTCATCGTCATCTGCAAGTGCCATCACTTCACCAAGTGATACTTCCCAACACGACGCTGGAGATGACAAGTAAGTTCAAAGAACCCCAAAATGCTGACATTTAGAGGCCACGGCCTATAAGAAGTGAGAAACATTTGCCAGTACAATTTAATGAACAAAAAATCAAACTTCGCAATGAAATGTAATTTTTCGTACGTTTGTACCTGATTTTAGGACTGTGTTCTATATTAAGTTATTGTATTTTCGGTAACGACCATATACTGACCAGCGACATTAACCGAGTTACTTAACCACGCGTCGTGAAGTCACAGAGAAAAAGGGCTCGAGACATCGAGGGTCCCTGGATAGATGATGTCTAGGAGCCCTCGATACTAAATGCAATAAGCCCCTGACTGTTAGGGAAGAAAGACAATTGCATTATGACGCAATTACTACGTTCGAGGGGAATTACGCCGTGTAAATGCCCAATAAAGTTTGGAACATTGTTACAAGAATTAATTAACTTTACAAAATTCATACAAAAATTGAGTTTTTAATTTTTAAAATTGATTCATTTCAAAGAAATTCATATGGTCGTTAACGAAGATATAACTTATTTTGAGCTTTGCTTCTTTAAAATTTCCTATGTTACAGAATGTGCATTTTCTGTCTTGCAAGATCAGAAACGTTTACAGAAGAAGGTTTGAATGTCCATTACTGGCGCTCTTGTCCCATGCTTTTACGATGTGCACATTGCAAGCAAGTTGTTGAAATTGCCTTGTTTTCCCAGCATCTCTTAGGTAGGTAAACAATTGAGAAAGGAAATTTGTTAAAAGTGATATATTCTAACAACTTTGCTCAAAATATTTAATATAAGTTTTTTTTAATTGAGGCGTTTGTGTTCTATTTAAGTTCATTCCAAAATTCACTTCCTTGCATTTTTACTACAGGGGGTTCATCATAAATTCAGGACCCTCCTACTCCTTCACAGCCAGAACGGGTAGAGTTAAAATCCAGATTATTTCCCACCAAAAATATGGCAAGAATATTTCTCGTTCAAGTCAAACTGTCAAGTGTATCGAGCGAGATTTTAGCTTCCCTTGTATTTATTTATTTTTTGCAAAGGAAATGAGCTGGTTTTGGTGCTAAACGAATAACAAAATGTTTTTCTATCACTACTATGACATTTCATTATAATTGTAAAGCAGAAGAAAACTGAGAATTTATGAGCGGAAAGTGATTATAATCTGCATTTATTAATCTTAGTTTGGTTAATCACTTGAATATATTTATTGATCTCTTTTCTCACGTGTTTGTTGAAATGCATCTAGTTTGAAACATAAGCATTTAGATTTTGTAGAAAAACTTAAAAAAATACATTGGTTCTGCTATTTCAGAAGAGTGTGATATGAAACATCTCTACAAGAAGTGTGAAAGATGCACAGAAGCGGTTTTGGCAGATTTCTTTGACGAGCATGTTTCGTCAGTGGACTGCACAGGTAAATGAAAGCAGAGATTGGGGCAGAGTAACAGGCAATTTTAAAAAATGACGGGAAAAGAACTATTCACTGTTGCTACATTTATTGTCGCTGCATTAAATTACATGAAAAAGAAATTTTAAAGAAGCACGTTGTCTTCATTTAATTTTTGAAAATTAAAGCTGACAGACAACGGCCATTAAAGTTGAAATATTGTTGACGAGGCGGCGTCTTCCTTAGGCAACTCTTACGGGCATTATTTACATTTCGAGATTTTCGGAGATTAGTCCTGGCGTCTTTTTTGTTGCTGAGAAGTCTCTTCAAAATATTGATTTGTTGTTTTTATAGCATGGGCTAAAAGAACCAATTCAAAGTTATACAAACATTTGTACAAGTATAACGCACATTCATATTTGGTGACCATACACTAGGGGCGAGGTTCGCAAGCCTGGCTTGCGCCGATTTTTAGCATGCTGTAAATATGATTTACACAGATTTATAATTGTCGCAAATTAGGCTAGTGAACCGCGTTTCCTAGTGCATGGGCAACTTAAGAACTACTTTAAAATGATAAAATGCTTTATCAAGCATTTATTTGTTGTTTTATAGTCCACCAATCTATTGTAACTAAATGGTAGGTAATATAGAACACGGGCGGGAACATTCTAACCCCTTTGCTTCTGTAATAAATATTGCGGCCATTTGAAAAGTCGCCAGTTATTCTGCTTCATTTGCAGTGTCCAAAATGTTCAGGGCATATTTTGATAATTGTTGGGGTAAGACAATGGATCAAAAGATTTCTCAGCTGCTAAATGAAATATTAATTTAATTAAATATAAAAAAAAATATTTGTGTTTGGCTGAAAGCATTTCCCCTCATAAATTTCAGTGTGGAGTATAAGTAAACGAAATAAACTCACACGTGTCTCATTAGACTTGCAATGTTACATTAACGATTATCTGTGGCTTCCGTCGTTTTCTAAATTTACTGTCATGATTTATTATTGATTTCATAAATAGTTGAGGCATTTTCACTTCTACAAAAGGTCTTGTATTTGTCATTTGAAGATCATTTTTAAAGGTTGCTAGTTTTTGAAAGGTCTATTCTCATTCTCGTTTGAAAGGTCTTTTAACATCGATGTTTTTCCTTTTTCGATGTTTTGTTTCTGAATTGAAAATTTCACGAAGTCAACTCTGTATAAGTTAAAATATGAAATAATAACTGATGGTAACACTGATCATGTATTGGAACCAAATGAATGCTGTATTACCTTCATCGACAAAACCCTCTCGCCCGAGATGGCCCCCACGCCCTTGTACGAGTGTGTCCTCTTCTTTGTATTCATTTCACACATTGAGATGTGGTCAACAAATACGCAATGGGCGTAGAGTTTTATCCTTCTCGTACTTTTTTAAAATTATAAACGTATTTCTCGTACCTTATTCGGCAAATTGATAAACATGCACACTGCCAAATTGAGTTTTAACACAATTAAATGTGACTAAACGAGTCTAAAAACATCGATGTTGGAAAAAAAAATGGTTTTTCAGTCGATGTATTTTTAACATCTATGTTTTTAACTTTGAACATCGATGTTTTGTTATCGATGTCGCATCTCTACTCCACAGCTCTCATCGCGGCCTCTTTCTTATCTGTGGCTGTCGTCGTTTTCTAAATTTACTGTCATGATTTATTATTGATTTCATAAATAGTTGCGGCATAATTTGACATTTTTATACATAAGGCGTTACCTTCAATATCTCCTTAATAACAAATGTCTTAACTTGAGCTAATATTCTGCAGAGGTGCACACTCCCTTTGATGTCCCCCCCCCAAATTCACAAACCCACAGACGCCCATGGTATTACAACAATAGCAAGTATGAGTTCATTACCCCCCCCAAAAAAGTATATTCCTAGTTTTTCAACGATATTCTTTAACAGAGCATCTTTACACAAACATTACAATACCATATTAATACTGATTGATTAGCGATGCCGGGTGTGTCTAAACTGTTAAGGTCAATTAGTCGCGTACGTGCATGTTTTTATCGCGGGTCGTGGCGGCGATATCCTTCCTCGCTGTCTGGCGAGATCCGGCGTTGACCTACCGTCAGCCAGTGAGGGTTTCTCCAGCCAGGTATCTCCCAACAGCGGGGCACCGCCTCAGCCGGGAGACGCTCGAAGCTCCCGACTGGTCTCCTGACATATGAGGTAATATAGTGCGTGCGAGTTTAAGTTCGTGTAAGGGGGAGGAAAGAACAAAGAAGGGAAGATCATTGGTCCTTGGCCCGTTTGTTAGTGTACTGCTCCGGCATTCGCCTGGTGTTGGTTGGAGAAACCACGGAAAACTACCGAGCAGCATTTGAATTGTCCTCCAGACGGCGGCTAAATTCGACCTAGCTCCGTAGCCAGTGTCGCAAATCCTGCCAGCGTCGGCACTCCAACCCTAGGACCCCCTGCTCAGAGGCACTGCAGTGACTCAGATGACGCTCTAAGCCACTTTTGTAAACATGTTAATACTCGGGGGAAAAAAGCATATTGAACTTTATACGATTTAACACGTCGCCATTCAAAATACGCTAAGCAAGGGTCGAAAATGGCGGATGAAAATTTTCATCTTTTTAGAGCCTTGCTGCTACCGAAAATGCCATTGTTGAGAGAGAAGATAAGGAAGAGTTTGGGGAGAGTGAAGAAGCAAACCGCCAATGAGAAGGCCGCGATGCGACAGTAAACTCTCAATATCAGCCGTCAAGAATAGGCAGCCTGCACACCGCTTGACAGCTCTTAGTTGAATAACGTCAGCAACCAAACAAAGGAGTTCGAAGGAATCGTTCTCAGCCCGTCACGGGAGAGTGTTCGTTTCCGGGCGTCAATTCTCTTGTTCTTTTGAACATGAATAGTAACCTTTCAAAAATGTTTGAGTTATATGCAAGTTACAAGAAAATAGAGTAGAAGACCAACAACTGAAATGAATATTGTAAAAAAAATGTACATTATTGGATTAGTCTCTCTAGATTTTTTTTAATTTGCTCATATCATTTAATGTTTTTTTTCCCCTCGTATACATGCGTATATACGGAATAAAAAAAGCGGTATAGAGAAAATTATGTAATACTGCGGAAAATCGATTTCAGGATTTCAACTGACTTCATGAGCATTTTGAATCCGAAAAACTTTATTTTTCTTTTTCAAAACCACTGTCTCTGTCCGTCGGTATGTCCATTCATCCGTCCATCCGCCTGTGTTTGTCTAGACACTTGCGCCTAGACTATTCGTTGTTTGTTTGTTTGTTTGTTTTTTCTTTCAAAATGAGTATTCCCAGATTGATCTGGCCAACTAAAAGTTTCATATTCCCTACGATTTAGAAATATTTTCTTTAAATTTTGACGACACTACATTTTCTCTGAGACATTTTTCTAAAGATTTTTAAAAAATGGCTTCAATTGTATTTTTAAAAAAATTGTTGTAATCATAGTGATATACATGTACAAAGATGGCATGGGTCTGATTTTCACTTATAAAACTCTGAATTTTTTAAATTAACAAGTTTGAATTTTTTCGGCGATTTCCTAACATTCAAGAATTTTTTTCTTCATTCAAGACAATTTTCTAGGCAATTAGACAATAAGCGATTTTATTCCAACTATGATTTCAAAATTCGTTTTTTAATTAACATAAAGTACTTTTTTGAAAATTTTAGTAGTTTTTGCGCAATTGTGTGTGAAATGTGAGCAATATTAAAAATATTTTTTTTCAAATCAGCTTCAAATTTGTGCACGACTAGTACTAAATGCACCGTTTAAGATTAAATAAACGCCATTCTCCTGTGTTTTTTTTTTTATTTATCAAAAATTTACTCTACTGTAACTTTTTGATTTTTCTCTCATGACATTAATATTTACATTAACGGCAGTTTGTACATTTTATTCCATTTATCGATAACAGTTTTTCGTAAACCCAAAACATTTACTCAAATTTGCCATTTTTTCAAAACCGGCTTGTAAAATTTCCTTTAAACTTTTTGTATGGATAGTGCAGAATCCACAAAATAAAATGACGTTAAGGTCATTTTAATTAATTCTTTTGATTTTTTCAAAACTACATAAATGTAATTGTTTCAAAATACTTCTCACATTGTTAATACTTAAATTACAGACGTTTCTTGTACGTCATGCAATAGCGAGTAGAAATGTTTCAAATGATATACGTGTTTAAGTTTTCTGTGAAAATAAGATTTGAACTGAGCATTTTCAAATGACATTTTCTATATTTCTATAACATTCTTAACATCGTGTTTTAGTTGTACAATTTGTGGTCGGAGAAATTGAGAAAATGTAATAAATGTTTTGACAGTAATCTATTGCAGCTGAGAAGAGGGTGGAGCAAAAAGCAAAACCGCTAATCCAGACCACAGATATTAGAATACTGAAACAATAAAATCTGTGCTATGTGGCAGCACCACTAGTTTATCATATATTAAATTGCAACTCTTTCTACACCATGTTGCATCAATATATGTTGCAATTGCAGCAATTGCAAACACACAAACTATCAACTTACTGTATTAATTTGTTTTGAAATTGCTACATTGCAGCCAAAAGAGTGAATTGAATGTAATATCTAAATGTCTTCTTACAGCTGCAGAAGCTACCTCTGTGGCCAATCACTGTCCACTGTGTCACACAAATATTCCTCCTTGGGAGGACGGTTGGAGACAGCATCTAGTGGGCCTTCCCTGCCCTAACCATCCTCGCAAGAAACACATCAAGCACCGTAGGTGTCTGTATTGATGGTAACAGAAGGTGAGGGAAACCAGCTAACACAGACAACTTCAACCAATGGATCCACTTTCACAGTTCAGCAACAATATACCTTTTAAATAAGTCTTGTACATATTATTGTGTTATGCTACACTTGCAGCACATTGGCAGCAAATTGAATTGGTAGCTCATTTGCAAGGGACAGTGCACGACAAAGTTTTTGGTCCATTTCCAATATTGCTCAAAGGTGATTTATGAGACCCAAATATCTGCACTAGGGCTGTAAGCCACAAATCCCATTGCATTCAAAATTGATTTTATTCAGAATAGTTGTATCTCAGATTTTGAATCGCCTATAAATCAACAATTTAATCTTATCATTAACTGAGTTTTATGCATGCTCTTTGTGACATTTGGAATGTGAAGAGAAATTTTAACAAACATATGCATTCTGTGCTACATTCATATTTTATTGTGACAGTGTTAACAGATTGGTGATGAACCACTTTCCATGTTCCTGGAAAGAGATCTTACATGGTTGACTGACTCAAGCAACATGTTTATGGAGTGTTTTTTCCCATTGATACACGCTAGTCATGAAAAACCAAGTAACAAGCAAGTCCTCCACATTATGAAACTCCCCATCCAGCAAAACACACCAGTTACAACAGCTGGTTTTCTCTGTGCCTCTCTTTACCAATTTTCAAAATTTTAATCAATTATATAAATGTTTTTTAGATTTGATGTTGTTGTTTGAGATTGTCTTTGGAAATGAAAGCTTAAAAAGTTCTCTCCCCCTTCCCATACTCTTTTTGTTTCATCTTCTTGCATGCATTTTGAGAGTATGCATTTTGAATCACACTCTAATTAAGATTTATTATCAACACAGTTGTGTAGTTCATTTCTACACATTTTATTTTAACTTATCAAATAGATAATTTGCAAGTGTTGCATGGCAAGGTAGAACTTATTGACTTAATTAATTTCTGAATAGCAGTGCATGGTTTATAAATACTTATTATAAATTTAGATATATGAAATATATCTAAAATAATGACATTTTCTATGGATTTGAAAACAGTATTTTAAAACATAACATTCTTTCAATTTTTTCACACACTGAACCTACTGTTTGGGAATTGTAACGCATAAATTGCATGATATTACTATTTAAAGTGCATACTAGCATCTTTCCAGGAAATCTTTGTCATAAAGCTACTGCAAAAAATATCCAAATATATTTTAGAATTAATGAATGTAAAATGTCTGTGCAGGAAATTTCTTTTGATAGTGAACTATAGTATGTACTTTTTCCAATCCATATTATTGTGAATAACTTTTGCTATAATAGTATGTTCTTCTCAAGATTGCTTCTTAGTAGAATTGCACGAGAATTCTTCCAAAACTCTTATTAATTACTTTGTGTGTACTGACCAGTTATAACAAGAACTGGTACTGCTTTCTCTCTTCACTTTCAAGATAGCTCCTTGATTTCTATATTTTCCATTTGTTAATACATAGAGTGTCAATAATTGGAATTAATATAGCAGAGTGCCAATACTGTACATACTTGTTTTAAACCAACAATACATAATCATTTAATAATAAGTATTGATTGCAGAAAATTAGTCCAACTTAATTCATAGATACAAACTATGCTATAAATAAGAATTGAAATTTTATGATTTTTTTCAGTTTAAATAAATTATTCTTAAATATTATTAACTACTTGTATTAATGGCAACAATATATTACAAGTAATATGCATCTAAGAGAAATATTCCTGAAATCACATATTATTATGCCTTATCTTTTTTCCTGAAAAAAGAATTTTCACTTGTCCAATTACATAATATTTTTTCAAGTACTTAAGAGAACATTGGTGCAAGCAAGCACTTTACTACTGATGATTACTACTTTCAAGGTTTTATTCACCCACTCCATCTTTGTAACCATCAGAGAAAATTAAATAATTTCAGCTTTTTGTTGTGTTGAAAGTGTTTACTTATTCTTATTTGGTTAATTGTGATAAATGACAATTTACTAATCTGAAGGAGTTAATCCCAATTATTGATACTCAATTGTATTATTTGTATACTAATATTAATTTTTTCATATAATTTTGGCTGTCCATATATATAATTTTTTTTTTCTTTGTACCATGTTAGTATTTTCATGTTTAACTATCTTTTTTCAGGGTCCAAATCACCGTCCGATAAAGATCTGCCAATCCAGCCTCCAAAAACTCCTACTCATATGCCTCATGGAATATGAATTTAATATCCCTAAGGAATATGGAATAATATTGCGTCCCTTTATAGCAGACTTTAATACAAATTATGTACAATTTAGCCTGAACTTCAAGTCACTTCTACATTCATTAGAAGTTAATGACATTCCTGTAAGCTGCTGTCCTTTTACACGAAGCAGATCCAAACACCATTTTGATTGGATGAAGCTCTTGTTATCTACAGAGATGAGGAATCTCCTCAACTGGAATTATTCAGTCCTGTTAAGTTTTATTACTGCAGGTAATGGAAATTGTATTCATACTCTTGCCACTTGTTTGTGGAATAGAGATCTGTTACAGTTTGTCTTCCCATTGTTATTTATTTGTGATCATTTTCAGTATTAATTGTTAGGGCTGTGCTTTTATGTGCTAAATTAATATTGACTTTCAAAGCATGCAAGTAAGGCATACTCAAATTTCTTAAGGAATTGCAATCAATGCTCAGAAATAGTTTGAAGTATTGCTATACTACTGAACTTCTTTGTCACTGTTTGATATGTGTTTCCGTGGGTAGAAGTAGAAAAGAAAGCACAATCATTGTCAAATCTCCTCACCATGTAAATTGTCATACATAATTCTAGTGCTGTTTTTTTCTCAATGAAACCAGGCTTCCATAGCTGACTGACACTAGTATGATTTAGTTCAACGTGAATTAGTCATGCAATATGATCAGCACAGCCCTTGTTTTAAAATAATGGTATTTTAAAACATCATGCATTATTTATGTGATGTGTATACTGTGCTCAATTTGGAAAAAGAAGATTCATCACTTTATTTGAAAGAGAAGTCTTAATAAAATGTATAACACCTATTTGAAATGTTATTTCTACATTGTAAAATAATTTTTGTAAATTCCTACTTTTTTGTTAAGTGTTACAAATGTGACTGCTTTATTTTGTTAGTTCTTTTGAAGTTTATGTATAACTGTATTCCCTAAATATGTTAATTATTCATTGTCACATATATTGTTCTGTTCTTTAAAATCTGAAGTTTTCTTAATTTGTACCCGATGTATACTTTTCACTAAAGGCCTAAAGAAACATCTGGTTGTTCACTGAGTGAAATTTAATCATACTCATAAGTTTAATAATACAAGTATTTTCTTATAAGATGTTGCTATGCTCAACACTTTTCCATATTTTGTATATTTATTTTACTAGATTTGTTAATTTTACACAATTTGATTGCAATAAAGTAGGGAACTAATATGCAAAGTATTACAAGCTGAAGAAACGAGCCATGAAGAATTCTACTTCATTAATGAGGGTAGAAATTTATGTTTTCTTTCCTCTCCCGTCTGTTTCTGAGCGTGCAGAGTTGGCACCAATCCTTTTAATTTGATGCTTTTGATGTTTCATGTCATTTACAGTTCAATTTTAAAAAAATATTTGCTTGCTGATCTATGTGAATAATATACTTTTGAGATACATGAAATATGTATCAACAGTTTTTCAATGTTACATTGCCTTAGAATCATATGTCTTAAAAAAGTGATTTTGAAGTTCCTAAAATGATTTAAAACAATTCTTTTTATCATTTTCTGTCCTATCTTTCATAAATCTATTATTAATACTTTACGAATAATTCTAAACATTTGTTTTATCAAAGTTTATAATACAATAAGAACTCTTATCATACTGCTCATAATAAAATATCATTAATAATATAATTGTTTGCAATAAAAAAGGATAATATAGAATAATTATTGATAAAAGGGTTCAAGTCTTTGAAATATTACACTTCTAAGGGCCGTTCCTAAAATCAGCAACGCAAATATGGAGCATTTTGAATATACCCTCTCCCTTCCATAACATGCCTATAACACCTGCTTAACTCTCCCCTAAATAATCATGTATTGCTTGCAACAACCTCCGTCCCCGTATACCATAAGTAAAAATATATTATATAACAGTAAGAACAATTTGTATTATTTCTATTTGTGTGCTTTATTAAAATTGTTGATAATTGGTCAAAATTAGTGGACTTGGTAACCACACCAACTACCAATAATACTGGAGGCAATTTTTGAGTGAAGGAATGACGTACTGGCAATAAAATATCTGATAAGTCCAGCACACTTCGTCATGGATGATGCATGACCAAGAGTGTACTGTGCCAGTTTATTTTGATTCAAGGATATGCTGTAGATCAGTTCTGAATATTTTCTTTTTAATCAAAGAGATTCAATTAATAATACCACTGATGAAAAATACTTCCATTTATTGTAACAATGAATACATCATAACTTTGAAATTTATTTATATTCTTTTAAATTTAATTTGGTATTATTTTAAAGTCTTAGAATAAAAGAGCACACACAAACACCCTCTCCTTCACCTATGTAACCAGCATTGCTATGCCTCAAATCCACTCTCCACCTCTTCAGCGATATGTAATTTATGGACGACCCCATAATTAAAGATGGTGCTTAATTTTAAACAGATTATGGTATTTGAAACCTAATTTTTATTGTGTTTAATTACAAATATTTTTAAAGGAATAAAAAGCAAGTTTTCATGTATACTTCCTGGAATAAAACCAATTAATTGAAATATAATTCACGTTAGGGATATTATACCTGTATCTACGATGATTTTCCCCCCTCAGATCTCTTCAGAAACATAATAAATGAGGACTAATACAAATGAGTTCGTTTCTGTTAAAAAGTTTGTAATAAACTTTAGTTTTCTACTGACTATAACATTTAAACTAAATATTCAAAAACTTTAATTTCATTATTAACTTACAATTTAGATTTAAAATGCAATTGAACTGTTACAGCCAGCTTGTCTATGAAAATGCAGTTAAAATATTTGTATAGTCAAGAAATTAAATCATTTTAGGAACTTTATATCATACAATAATGAACAGCATTTGCAGTCTTTCTATGTTTTCATTCGTTCAAATATTTATAGGCTTTCCAATCGACTCTATTGTTTCAAAATATCTACAACTGTATGAAAGAAATATATATTTGCCTTTCTGTTGGGAACTGTTGACTGCAAAGGACATTTTCTATGAAGGCATCACAAAATTGATAATGAAATAGAATGTAAAATAGTTGGTATTTTTAAGGTTGAAGGAGAAAAGTTTCTGGGACGTAGACTGATATGTCTCTTTAGTTATCTCTTCAAAAATAACCTTTTATTAACTAGTTTAAATGAAAGTGAGGAAAATTGGATTAATGCTAATACTACTTTTTCTACTCAAATTTTCTACTCAATTTTCAGTGTTATTCATTCTAAAAATTGTCTGTATTTTACATACTTTATTCATAGGATCTTATACAAAATATAACTTTATTAAACTTCAAAATCATTTTATTCTGGTTTTATATTTATGACATTATTAATTCTTTGTAGTAATCATCACACACTCTTTGAAATAATTCACAAATCCTTCCTTGAAAAGAATTGCACCTAAAATATTCCTAGAATTGTTAGATCATCTTTAAATTTTAAAAATGTCAAATTTAAACCAAAATGCAGTTTGGTAAAAGAGGCCCTACTTCTGAAAAATATGTATTGCATTATGAACAGAGGTAGTTCACATAGAATGAAACCAGGTTTTTTGTTTTTTCTTATTCTATATTATATATGTTTCATATAACTGAACATTTTATTTCCTCAGGACTGTAAAATAATTTTTTTAATGTCCACAAAAAGCTATTATTGCACTAACAATTTCAGATTTGACTCCAATCGAACTATTATGTATTAATATATGAACATACATGCATATCAACATATGAAATGCATGCCAAAAAAGAGTTGAACATTTTATCAAAAATCCAAGTTTTTCCTCATAGACACAATGTCATAATGAGGACAACAAAAATAAGAATAATTAAACAGAATATTTTGATGTTACAAATTCCTTTTCCACTTCACTCTTTGAATGAGAAAAGATTACTTCTCAAAGAAACGTTTAAAAGGTTTGAATAATAAGCAATTCCCTGCAAGCCTCTTTTTATTAAACAAGAATCCTTCCATTTCTTTGCCAATTTATTAATGAATAAGAGGTTATTGTCAAAAATGACATTCTTCAAACCAGACACATATTCAAGCTATTACAGATATCTATAATTATAACGTATGATATAGGAATGATTGGAACCATTTTCATCAAGTGTCGGTATCTTCAACCCTCGACAAAAAAAACTGCTTGTTGTGTTTTCATGGTATTTGACAACAAATTACAAATGACTTTAAACAATTAAAATTAATTCATGGCTCATTTACATTTCATGTCCCTTTTTTAATCCTTATGTTTTTAAGAGCATTTTGGATAAGAGAATGAGGAAGGAAAAATATTTTATACATTCAGTATTGTAGATTTCTAACCACTTACTTAGCCTTTGCTGATATTTGGTGTTGAGAAAAATTAATTATAACCGTAAAAATCTCATGAGTGATATATTAATACTTGTCCGATTTGCCCTTTGGAAATATGTAAATGTAAATACCATGGAGCGAAAAGGTGGTAGCCTACACACACAGGTAAGTGTCGGCTGTTGCAGTAAACTTCATTCTATTCTAAAGAAGGGATATTATTTTTTAGGCTCTTAGTATCGATCACGATCTTTGGACAATGTGTTGTCCCGAATATTTCTTCGTAAAGAGTTTTACACGCCGGTACGATACAAGCCAAGGATTGGTATTGAGGAAAACAATGGAAAACGTGTGATTCTACGTGAAGACAGCAGTTACTTGTTACAGTCTGAGGAACTGTGAGAATGCTCATATGGTATTGTTGACGTAATTACATGATGGATAAAATACTGGAAGTCATTTCTATCAACTTAATTGTTGATTATAGATTTTGAAGTTGACGGAGATTTCTTCTACTCTATCATCACAGTTTGAGGAGGCTGTTTCCAAGATTTGCCATATGTAACCTACGTAATTAGTTGTTTCATTCATTTTCGAAAGTGTTACCATTATTTCTTTCACAAGTGTATTTTGCATTTCGTAATATTTTAACATATTACATATCACATATGTTTGAAAACACCTACGTAACTGCGGCAAAACAAATGTTCTCTGACTTTCCCAACCTTCGGAACGCCATTAAATTCAAGTCGTTAAATTCAAGTGTTATTTCTCACGAGTCCAAATGTTGCTCTCGAGGATCTATGAAAGCTCACGGAAGAGCGCAAATAAAAACTAAATGGCAAATTATTCTTACCTTCCTTTATTGAGAGGTAAAATAAATATTAGTTTAAAAGTTGTATGCAAAAGCTTCAAGGTCTAAGCACAAGTGTTGAAAACGAGCCTTCTCCAAGAGAGCGCTAAGCATTTGTGGAAATGTTTCTCTTTTTTGACACCGGTAATCGAATGGAGGTGATGCTGCTCGAGCGACAAAGGGATGGATGACCGAGTGGGAACCTTGGATATACTAACGGGGCCGAGTCCCTGGACGTCAGGGATGACAACATTATTCACACAATTACCACGAACTTATGACATACGTTTGCTTAATTTATTATAACAACGTTCAAGGAGAACTACCCTGAATTCAATGCCGCCTGAAGGCTTGGTATAGTTACAAGAGAATAAACTTTATTTTCAGAGGATAATTTAATTTAATTAACTCACTAGTATTAATAATAAGATATTTGTTTATCTTTTCTTTCACTATTTTTTTTATAGAAGACTATCTAGAAAGTGACGCATTCTCGTACAGAATTCGGCCATGAAAGTTCTACTTTTTTCAATACCAGCTTGGAAACTTATTGAAAATCGGTACTCTTTCATCATTTAAGAAACTCTTTGTCGTTGATAAAAACTACTATACTGTAACTACTGTTCCACGTAACATGGAATCTTGCTACAACACGTGTTAGACGATTTTTTTTTTTGAATTTAGCAACTATCCATAATTTTTCGTGACCAGGGCCCAGCAATAAGTTTTTCTACCGAAAATTCGCTGCTTTTTCCCCACATCATTACGTAACTTTCTTCCCTCTGTGAAAATGGTAGCGAGAAAGTAATAACCTGTAGCTAATAACGATAGGCGCCCACACAGATAAGGAACGGCGCCCCTAAGTTAACATAAACTTTGTACCGAATCCTAAATGAAAGAAAAACAAGTAGTGGTGCTAAAACCACGTACTTTCTCGCCCGTATTTTAGGGCAAAATTTCGCGAAAACTAGTCAAATTTTCGAAAAATTTGTACATTACCCTTATTTCAAAAGCCATCTTTAAGGAACATATTTCATTAAGAGGAAAAAGTTTATGTCTAATATTTTAGTTCTAGAAATATTTCGAACTTGTGCAGAAAAATCAGAGTTTTCAATGAACATGAGTCCTGCACCGTTCACTTAAACGTTTTTCGCACTAAAAAAACTAATAAAAAACGATGAAGCCATTTTTTAAACAAATCTTGGAAAATATCCTAGGGGCTTCATGTAAAGTACTTCCCAAAATTAAAATATCGATTTAAAATTCAAGAGGTGCGTATCAGCCAGATCGATTGCGGAATAACAATTTCCGAGAAAATCGGCTGAATGGTTTAGCCACTAGCCTTGTTTACGAACGGACGTTTTGCCATCATTGGAATTTTCGATTGCAACGACCCACAAAACATGAATTCTATCTACACCATGTGATTGAGATCCCCCCGTAAATTTAGCATCTAGATGTATCCACTTTTTGGTAACCAGGGCCCTATAATAATAGTTTTTCTGCCGAAAATTCTCTGTTTTTTCGCGCAGCATACATACATAACTTTCTCTATTCAGTAGCGAGAAAGTAAAAATGCAGATAACATTGCACTTCTTAATTGCCATGAAGAATATGGTTTAGTAACTAGTTATCCCAATACAGGCATTGCCATTCGCCTAGCATTGACGCTGTGAAAGATCTTTCAGCAAAATGAAATTAACACTTATGTGGAAACATCGGTCTGACAGACAGGCGCCAAGTGAAATTGGTTTATCCAATAGTTGCAGATATTAGTGGGCGAGGTCGTTGACAGTCATAATATCTTCCTCCCTGACCCTCTTCTATCGCTTGGCGGAGTTTGGTTTACTTAAGCTGAAGCGGCCGGCAATAAAGGGGCGTTTTTGGAAATCGTGGCGCTCTGTGAGGCAGGTTGTTTCTCTTTCCGTATTTTTCGTAGTTGTATGCCAGACCATTTGTTTCTCTAGTGTGTAAGTGGTCTGCGAGACGGATGTTTTTATATACTCTCTGTAGCGACTCTCTCAAACGCTTATTTGATATTTTTACTGTGAAAATATTGTAATCGTTCGCCCAATTCGTCCGGACGACCCCAGGTCAAGAAGAGTAAAAACGTATAACCATACTCAAGCTATGCTTCTTGTATGCAAACCCATTGAAGCGTCAAAGAGGAATGTGACTTATACAATTTATGTAGTTCTGCAAAGTTAGTGATGAACTAACGAAGAGGAAATTAACAAAGACCGGTGGGATCAACGCAGTACGGCTTTGGAGAAGCAACTAGGCTTATTAGCTTCGGGATGTTCCAAGTGACCGAACGGCCAAGAGAAAATCTTACGTAACATGTCCCCACGAAACAAAGAAAAAAACGCGCACATGTTCATAAACTGAAAAAGAAAAAAAGCAGTTTGCTTATCACACAGTAGAAAACTTTACTTTTGCAATAGAAAAAAAATGCATTTGCAAAAACAATAGAGATTAAAAGAAACCCTCTTGTAGATATCTCACATTTTCCTGTTTCTACCATGTCAGTGTTTTTCAACAATTCAAATGTTCCCAACAAATTCAATGTTTTACAACAAGTAAAATGTTTTACGATAATTTCAATGATTTTCAACAATTTCAATGTTTTCCAACAATTTCATTGTTTTTACATCGTTTTCAACATTCATTCGTTTTCAAAATTTATTTTAGCTTCATATCCCGCATTCAACGCTCAATAACAAACGGTGATCTTTGAGACTTGGTGTCTCTCTTTGCGTCATAAAAACATGTTTCTATATAAGTGGCAATAAAAAAGTATTGATTGCAGAGTGGCCAAGAATGTTTGAGTAATCTCGCTATACTGACGATTGAGTGTGACATTAAAAAGTATTAATGTAGACCATATTATTGACACATTGGTCTCAGAAAAAAGCCACAAACGTTAACTTTTAATAGATAATGTAATGTCTAAATGAACGAACTCCTATTGCTTCCCTCCCAGCACAATATTAAGTAAGAACTAATTTAATGCTTCAGTGTATACATAACTTGAATATAAATTAGACATTCAAAGCTATTGTGTTGTTTCTCTTCTTAGAAAATAAGTATCGAGGGTCCAAAATTCAAATCTTGCCAGGAGCGCTCATGACCATAGCTACGACTCTAATTGCCAACGACAAAATGGTGCAACGTAAGGCGTAACAGCTGCATGAACCGTTCCAAGCAGGGCCAG
This sequence comes from Gryllus bimaculatus, assembly GCA_017312745.1. NCBI lineage: Eukaryota > Metazoa > Arthropoda > Insecta > Orthoptera > Gryllidae > Gryllus > Gryllus bimaculatus. The sequence goes on from BOPP01000182.1 coordinate 1,913,831, forward strand.
AGCTAGACAATTTGGAGCCTGGGGCAATGCTGAAATGTAGCCCTTACCCCCCGAAAAAATGCAAGAGTTGTATCAAGAATATATGCGACTTATTTTATTTCCACAATTAACAAAAATTACGTTTAAGATAGAAAAAGGTTTCGGAAATTAATTTTAAATAATAGTTTTAAGTAAAAGGGTTTAGTGGTCCATTAATACAATTTGCATGATGATCTTAAAGCGCTAAAATAATTGTTGTGTGTTGTAAGTATTTAATAAAATTTCTTGTTAAACATATGAAATAATAAATATGAATTTCAGTTGAACCTATTTGATTAATTTCATAGAGTCCTACCGTGTAAGTAATGACCATAAACACATTTCAAGTAAATAAATAATTGAAAACTTTATGACTTATCAGACCTCTGTAACGCAATTTTTTTAAAATTACGATAACGATTTTCGCGAGTTGTAATTTCTTTCTCAATTTTTTAATAGTTTTGCCCATCCGTCCCATCAGCGAGCTCCTTGACTTGCAGAGCCCGATCTGCCCCGTGCCTAGCGCCGGCCCTGGTTCCAAGAAACATCCGATAGCGGCGTGCAGACTGGTCTTAGTTGATTAGTGGCCCCAACTCCTAATGGCGTCAGTCCCGTTAAGGGTAGTGCGAACGTTTTCCTCGGGAGAAGGCGCTGATCTCCCTCCACTGGATGATGTCTGGCGTCGACTGGCGAGGTTTTATCCAACGAGGTATCTCCCTCTAGCGGGCCACCGCCCCAACCGGGACAAGCTCTAAGCACCCGACCCGTCTCCCGGAATAGACTATGTGATAGTGTAATGCGTGTAAGAGTAAGTGTGTGTGATTGTACGGGGTGAGGATATGCAAAGGAAGGGGAAGAAAAGGTGCCCGCGGTGCGTGGCCCGTTTGATAGAGTACTGCTCCGGCATTCGCCTGGTGTTGATCGGGGAAACCACGGGAAACTATCAGAGCAGCCGGCCGCTAGAATTCTCCTCCTGGCTGCAGCTAAATTACACCTAGATACCTAACGAGCCTAAAAAATTCTGCCACCGGGGCTCGACCCCTAGGACCTCCAAGACATAGACACTGCAGTGACATCAGTTGATGCCGTGAATCACCTAATCAGGTACAAAAGTCTTCATGGTTAGCAGAAACAACTACTCTGGGTATCAGGGTCACTGTTGACGGAGTGTAAAGGTCAGCTCAGGAACTCACAAAAGGTACCAGAAATAGACACTCCTTGTAATGCGGACAGATAACATTCCCAAATTATACGAAGGCTAACACACGAAAGTTAAAATACTTATGAGTTCAACTCCCTAAATTTCCGCAAAAATGCACGAGAATAAAAGAAATGTTCGCATGTTGTACTCGGGTGCATCAGAGCGCCTAATCAAGGGTTAATATTATTGTATGTACATGTATTTTAATAATTTCGGTAGTATGATAAACAGGGACGTAGCGTGACAAGATCAAATGGGTAGGCAACCTCACTAAGGACATACATTTTTCGCAGTGGTAATTTCCAAGCCTATCTTCACAAGCCCTCAGCTAGCCAGTGGCCAATCTGCGTGATGGCGAATGGGCTCGTCTCTACACCTGGGGACAGCGCAGAAGACAGTTTGTAGGACAGTGGACTGTTCTGTCGTACGCCCCGGGCTTGTTTTACGTTTCGGGGCAGGACAGTAGACAACACACGCTAGAGACACACGGAGAACCGTCAATGTCGCCGTGAAAGTGCGGTGCCGAAGACAGTTTTGTGATTTACCGTTTGCCTGTAAAGAGTGGTTCGGTGTTTTAATTTCATTATTTGGTTTCCAAGAATTATCAAAAACATACGGGTTAATAATTTTTTTTACTCAAACTCCCATAATTAGCCGAATATTTTTGTAGCAAATGTCAAAATGGTAAGAGATATATTTTTCGTATTCTGGATTGGTTTGAAAACAACAAATTTTGTTGTTGTTGTCATTATTAGTAATATTATTATTATTACTATTATTATTACTAATATAATAATAATAATAATAATAATAATAATAATAATAATAATTATTATTATTATTATTATTATTATTATTATTAAAATTGGGAACAGCATCCCTTAAGTTGAAACGAAACGTCTATGAAGATAACTGCAAACATTACCACCTCGAAAAATGTGTCCATGGTGCGTCTATCTAGATTTGATTTTGATACGCCACGCCATTGTTTATCACATTTTCATAATCATATATTCCTATGTGATACTGATATACTGGTCTTCATAACCTAGGCTTTTTTATCGTCACACAGCAACATCTGGGACATTTGTAAAAAAAAAGCGCACGGTTATTATTTTGCGCCGGGCTGGGAATTGAATCCGGGGTTGCGCCGTGGAAAGCGAACACGCTAACCAACTGAGATCCTTACTGAGGTATCAAGGTCACTTGAGCTCTAAAATGTTTGCTGACTATTGTCGAACTAAAAAGTTGTGGCAGACGTCATGCCAAATATGCCCAAAAATAAATCTCTACCGCTTTCAGGTAAATAATAATGAGATGTGTATTATTTTGAATTAATAGCTAATTAGTGATTTAATACAACAATACATTTTGTAATACAAAAATGTTCCCCTAATATACAAATTTCACAAGTATTTTTAAATTCAACACGAACTACTGGAGCTACAACTGTACATACTTTCTCGCCCTTAGTAACAGTTATGTAATAATATTATGCAGCAATACTTTTTTGCAATTATCGAAAAAAAACTAGCAATACCCGAAAATGAGACTAGTGCCATATTTCTTACCGTTCCTTATTACATATATGAAGAAAATTTAAAGAAAAAAATAGAGCAGTTTTTGAGGAATTTTTTTGTAAATTTCAATCGCAAAATACGCAAAAACTACTTGGTTTCCCAAAAAATTGTATATGACTTTTTTTGAAGAACTAATTTTGTACAATATACTTTGTCTGAGACATATCTCTATCTCCAATTTTGAAGTTTTAAATTATATTTTCCAATTTTCGAAAAATAGGGGATGTCAATGAAAATTAAACCTGCACCACACTCTTAAACGTCTTTTGCCGTAATCAACAACAAATTTAATAAAAAAATTGGAGCCATTTTTTAAAATTTTGAAAATGCCACAGGAGTTTTATGTAAAGTACCCTCAAAATTAAAATATCGATTTGAATTTTCAGGGGCCGTGATATCAGATACAACGATTAGGGAATATGAATTTTGGAGAAAATCAGGTGAACTGTTTATGCGCTAACGTTGGGTTTTATAAAACCGGACCGGACGTTTTGCCGTCAATCGGTTTTCGGTATCAAGGACTCACACATGGCTACACCACGTGTTAGAGGATATTTTTTTCTTATTTAGCAACAGGATCTATCCACTTTTTTTAGCAGGGCCCGGCAATAAGAGATTTTGTGTCGAAAATTCGCCGTGTTCCGGCGCACGATCACAATGCTTTCTCTTGTTACGTTAGTAAGGGCGAGAAAGTAAAATAAATGTTTCCTTGTGTGAAAGAAGAAAGTTTATTTTAGATATTCACTGCACTAGATGGAAAAGTACTAGTACAAAAGACTTATCAGTCAGTTCGTAAAGATTAAGTATAAAAGAAAATACTGCCACAAGGGTGGTTTCAAAAAATATTTAATGGAGGCATTTAAACAAATTAAATAAAATGAATTTAGAAGAAATGAATTTATTTATGGTAATAAAAATATTTAATTTATATTTTACTTTCAATACGTATATTTTAATTTTTAAACCAGTAGAAAATAAATTATAGAAATTAAATTTTTATTAATCATTTAACTAATCCTCCTTATTTTATTTTAAATAATTTTAGTTTAAACTCTGTGGTTTACACATTAAAATATTAATGTTATAAATGCATTACTATAAAGTGAATTAAATGCACTGAAATAAGTTCACAAGTAATATATTTTTATTATAATAATTAAAAGTATTAAAATTTATTAAAATATTTGAAATTATAATCATCAAACAATCATTATTTATATTTTCAAATGAGGAAGGTTTACCTGGCCTTTCCTTGAGAGCAACCTTGGTATACCACTAAATAGAAAGTATTTTAAACTTTCACAAAAAAAAAAAAAAAAAAAAAAAAAAAAAAAAAAAAAAAAAAAAAAAAAAAAAAAAAAAAAAAAAAAAATTCTGAGATTCCAAATTGGTAAGTAGCAATCAATTTTATCACATTAAGTGAAGAAATTTATTAATCACATATATTCAGAAAAAATATGCTCTAGGAAAGTATATACTACCTACAAATTAGAAATGCATCAGAAGGGAGAAACCATTATGATTATTAACACCACTTTGCCGAACATTGCTAATCTCAAGTTGCACTACTTCCTTATAAATCTTTAAAAACAACGAGAATAATTTCCTCCAATTTTATTTCAGATTACCAAATCAGATTTTATGTTAGGCATCTTTGAAATTAACTATTTCCATATAAAAACATGAGAAGACTGTTTGACAATTGCAAATATCTGACAACTTTACTTTCAGAATCTATTACTGCATGGAAATGTTTCACACATAAAGATATCCCTCGTCTAACTATTTTTAATAGATAAATTCAAATCTGAAGGACAACTGAGAGAAACAAACACAATTAAACTAAGTCAATAGTAGGCACAACACGTTTTAACATGTTCTAGAGAAACAACATAAGAAAATCAACTTCATGAAATTATGAAACCTATTTAATTTGTTTTGCAACTACAAGTAAAACCTCAGCCTCAGCCTCCTTTCAAAAACCAAATGTTCTACACATTAAAGAGAGATTTCAAAGAGAGATTATATGCAAAGAGAGATTTCAATTGTGAATCTTATTTTTCATACTAAAGCACTAAACTAAAGCACATGAAAAGCTCACACATTGAAGTTCAAGCCGTTCATTCAATATTTATTCTTGCTCTGAGGCTGTTTCATAAATATCCACTGGGCACCGAGGAGTAAGATGAATATCCACTGATGCAAATTCACATGCACAGTACTCAGGCAAGTCTGGAATTCTTGTAGTTTGAAACCTCAAGCCCTCGCCCCTGCACGCAACAAGGCGCTATTTTAACAAACTCCTTTCATTTGCATAAAAATAAAGAACTGCATTTAGATATTTATATGCAATGTTAATTTACTTGTTAAATGTGTGAAAGCTAATTCCTATAATTTCACGCGATGTCCGCGTGTTTGGCTCATAAGAAGGTATGAATGATTTCTTATCAAGCGCCTTTATCCTTGCATAAAATGAATCTCAAATAATAAAATACCATGAATGAACGAACAATCTATTAATTATCAATGGATATGTTTTGACTTCTCATCAAATGTACATGGACTTATCTGAAAATCATGTCGAGGACAATAAGAGAGATGATATGAAAAAAGATTCACACAGTGGGAAAGATTAGGTTCTTGTTCAGAATCATTATCAATTTCTGAATTGAAACAGATTCTGATTGGATTTTGAATAGTATGGCTGAGCTAAATATTTACCTCAAATGTTGATAATGCGTCCTCTTCGTGCGTTTGGTACCTGAGTGCTTCCTTGACATCCGAATAAGACAAGTAAAGAATCTGCGCATACATGCATTACACGTTTTGAATGTAATGTCTTCTCATTATTGTCTTGTGGAATTTTATCACACGATGTATTCGGTTTGGATAATGTTTTAGTTGATATCATATAATTGAACGCAAGCACTAAACTTTTGCGAGTTAACGTCATTATCGTTAAGTGTATTCACGTTATTTATTCCTTGAAACAAAGATGCCCGGGAAACTTGGAAGTGCGCTGTTCAATTCTTTCGGCGTCACGATTAGACTGCCTGAAAATTTATTAAAGAAGTATTATTAAAGTAGCAGCCCTCGTTGGTTAGCGTGTTCGCTTTCCACGGCGCAACCCCGGATTCAATTCCCAGCCCGGCACAAAATAATAACCGTGCGCTTTTTTTACAAATGTCCCAGATGTTGCTGTGTGACGATAAAAAAGCCTAGGTTATGAAGACCAGTATATACGGCGAACGGAAGTCTTCGTGTTAACAATACGAACCCTTTATCCCATGGAAGAGAGGCTGGGCCAACGCTGGTCGGCTAGGGCCCATATCGGGCTGTTCAACCAAAGGACAGGACATTAAAGTAGCATACTGAGTTACTGAGTAATGGTTACTTAGTAATATTTATGAAGCGAAAGCTTCTTCAGCAGACTTTTTTGTATATTGTACAAAATACAAATAAAGGTGCCTCAACATATATTTTTGTGATTGTCATGACCTGGTTTTACAATTTTTTGGCATGATAAGTATTTTAAGATATGAAATAATTGCTTTTTAACAGTTTCTAAAAATGAAAATTAATTAAAATTGTAATATTGTGTGAAGAATATTTTTGTTTTGTTAAGAAAATTATTAATATTTTATGAATGATGAACACTCTTTTGGCATTTTGATGTTCTTGACTGATGATGTTACAAAAACTAATTAATTATAATTTTCAACAAGATAATTGAACATTCAGCTTCAGTAACTACAACAGATAGCATCTAAAATAAGAATAAAAACAGTAAAATTTTCTGAAAAATAAAAGTTTTCATTAAACAACAGATTTGCAAACAGATCCTTTGCAATTATTGGTTTTGTAATCCAGCAGTTCTATTCATGTAAAGTAACAAATGATATTGAATTAAATTCACCAATCTTTAATAACTGGAAATGTAATTTTCTATTTTATAATTTGTTGGGGACACTTATTTGCAACTTTGAAAGTGTACATTCAACAGTTTGTGTATGCCATTGCTTTCTAGTAATATTTCATTACCTATATTATTTTGTTTGTTATATGTTGCTCCAGTAATTTAAATCCTTATTTTAAAATAACAATGGGATGAAATAATTTAATTAAAAAATAATTGTTCTCTTAAACCATCATGTTTTCCTAATATTAGCATATAACATTCTCTCTCACATTATCTCTATCTTCATATAAGGTAGCATATAACATTCTCAACTCACAAGGTGATGGGGGATCCTGCTCAGGCATGAATTTTGTTGGTGTGGTGGGACTTTCCCATCGAATATGAATCACTTTTCAACGCTCTTCCTTCCCTTTAGACTCTCTTTAAAATCAGAATTAATATTGGCCTACAGGGTAGCTCAACATTAAAAAGGTAGAAAACTGTCTGAGATGGGCCACCTCAGGCAGCATTGAGGATGGATCCATCGCAACAGAGTATGGGAACCTTGCACTCCTGGAACCAAAGGAGAAAGGAAGGAATAGCTAGGAGGGGGGTTGAACAAGTTGCAAAAGGTAAGAATGACTGTAAAAATGTTATTAATGTCTTTATTAGAGTTAGGATATTTCAGTTATACATTATAAATAAATGGATTAGCCTTTTTTTATGATTTCATTTTTTTTAACACTGGGATTTTATTATTTTTAAGAAAATGATCCCTCTAAAATAAAATATTTAACCACTTTTGGAACCTATTTTGTGTTTCAAAATGTGTTCGTGATGGTATCCTAAAAAAAGGAACATTTATCGTTTTCATATCCTCCGATTCATTCAAATTCCTCTCTTCCGATGCCCTATACTTCAACATGCATCTAATGATTTTATTTTCTTTCTCAAGTTTTAATCAAATCTATTGGTTAAAAAGGAATTAAACCAATAATGATGCATCCTAGCACAACCAATTTTGGGATCCTAGAATTATTTCATAAGCAAGAAAGGGAGGCAAACAAATGCCTCAGACATTCTATTACAGGAGAATAGGTTTATGCAAAGATCTTGTTTTAATGTTTTAATTTATAATTTTTTGATCACACCAAATAACAAACAAAGGATTAGGAGAAGTGTATTTAGAAAGTACCAAATAACGGTGATATTTTAGAGCTGAAGGATTTTGTGTAAAAATATATTTTACCTGAAAATGACAACTACAAATATATATATATATATATATATATATATATATATATATATATATGTTTTCTGAAGGCTCCTCCTTATATTGGTTGTATAAAATACGTTTAAAATATGTTTCCATCTCTAAATTGAGGACAATTTTGAGGATCCATAACAATGGCATAAAAGTTATTGACGTTCTATAAGGTTTGAGAGTCACATGGTGCCAAGCCTTATATGGGGCTCAAATTCACAGCGTTAAGCTGCACATACTTGATCGATACTCCAAGACCCTGCACCATCAAGGCAGGCAAATTCAGTTTATGATTAATCATGAAATACAAAAAGATTGGAGAAACAAAATTTAGGTAGTTTCTTGACTATAAAAATAATAAAAATTATTCATGTATGACTTAAGTGATGAAGATATTAAATTCAAAAGATACTTCAAATGAAAATGGATATTTGTCACTGCCGTGGGATTTCATTACCATTAAAACAAAACCTCATTTACAAAATCATAGTACTTAGTAGGTACTGTAATATGACTCAGGATCCTGGAAAATCACAAAAGGAATGTTTCTAACCTTAATATTCTGGAAAAGGATTTGAAGTGAAATATGATATGTAACTTTTGCAATTTTTGAAAATTCACATAATTCAATGAAAATCGGATCTCTTCAATTTTTATACGTGTACTTTGCACTATCCAAGATAAAAATTGGAGTTGTTTTTGAAAAAAATCTTGTTTTTGGAAATGCTTTTATTGCAAGCAAATTTACTCAAAGCTTCTCATATTTTTTAAAAATATTGTACATTTTTGCATTTAATAATCTATCTACAGGAAGGGAACTGAGAGAAATTTCCTTCCCTAAAATTTATCTGTAACTATTAATTTTAACTTGTCATGAAACTTTGAAGCAAAAATATTTTTGGATACATTAAAAAGGAATAAAACTGTATCACAGCATGAGCTGAGTATAAACATAACAATATCTGAAATGACATATTCGACCCAAATATTTTTAATTTCCCCTCCAATTCTAATTCCTCCTCCCCTCCTTTGTCTCTGGATCTGCCCCTTCTTTGGACAACAGATTTTAAAATCTATATTATCAATATTGTAGTTGTAGAAAGATGTAGAAAAATGTCAAGTGTTTTGTAATTTCCAAAAATTCAGAGAATTCCTAGAAAAAGGATCCGCTCCATAGCATACTTAGCTATATTCAAATAAAACTAGCGGTTCAAAAAAACAGCACCATTGCCATTAGTAATGGTTTTGTAATACTATTTATACCACAATTTTTCTCAGAATTAACTCAGTTTTTCTAAAATTCATTTGAAATCGTAGAACATTTGGTGAGAAAATTAAGTAGTTTTTTTATAATTAAGTAGTTTAATTAAATAGTAGCCATACATTTAAAACTTTAATGAAAAAATATATTTCTGGTATTGAATTCATTGAATATGGTATGCAGTGTATTCACGAACATATAGTAGAAATATATAATAGTAGTTATTACACACTACGGTATTGTAATATTCTACAAATATATAAAAGTATTTGTTTATATTACTGTGAACAAAACTCAGCTTTCATTCTCGCCTTCTGTTATCAGTGCGGCATTACAACAATAGGTTGTTAAAACCCATGAAACAATGACCTTTCATCTATTCATTTTCAAATTTAACACAATTAAAAAACTCAATTTAGAATGTAAACATAAATATAACTAATAATAATAATAATAATAATAATAATAATAATAATAATAATAATAATAATAATAATAATAAATTAAATATGAAATAATATACAAATTCAAACTTATGAAGCATCAACTGTGCAAATTGGGAGCGAGCGACTGAGGGCTAGCAATCTTTATTTCATATTTATTTCAAAGAGGTTTTAAATAATTTCTAAAAGATTAACTTGTAAACGTACAACAATAACTCCACTGTAAGAAACAAACAAATAAATAAAAAATAATATACACATTCTAACTTATGTATCATCCAACTGCTCCAAAATACCTTTAAAATTATGATCAAAAAGCGCAGGATTTTCAGAGCAGGCAACCAACTTTGACACAGAATTATTAAAAATAATAAAAAAAAAAATCGAAAAAATTCAACATGACCTTATTTGAAGATCTATTTTGATGAACACATTTCATTACACACAAAAAATGTATCTTCAAAATTGTAGCTATAGGAAGACGCAGAAAAGAGTTTGAATTTTTTCAAGTTTCGAAAAATCAGGGTTTACAACCAACATGTCCTTAAGCATCCTTCAGACTATTCACCAATAAAATTTCATCACAAACGATGAAGCTGTTTTTGATAAAAAAATTGTTTAATCAAAAATTAAAAATTGTCTATATTTCACGCAAAATTATGCGAAATATACTCAACTTTTAGAAAAATTGTACATGACCTTATTTGAAAATCTGTATTTAAGGAATAGATTTTGTGAAGGGAAAAATCTTTGTCATTAATATTTTACTTGAAGGAAGATGCCGAAAAACATTTTGAATTTTTTCACTTTTCGAAAAATTAGAGTTTTTAATCAACATGAGACCTGCCCCATTTTCGTAAACGTCCTTCTTACTATCCAACAACATATATTTAATCAAAATCGATTACGCCATTTTTTTTGAAAATGTGCGAGGAGTAAAATTAAAATAATTGTTTCAAAATTGAAATACCGAATTCAAATTCATGGGGCCGCGACATCAGCCAGATTGATTGGGGAATATCAATTTTGGAGAAAATCGGCTGCACGGTTTAGCCGCTAGCATCGTCTACAGACAGACGGACTGTCAGAAAGACGTTTTTCCAACAATCTAATTTGTGCGTACGAAGGACCTGTAAAACATGGCTTGTGGCTACATCAGAGAGGATTCCCCCCCCCCTAAATTTAGCAACTTATCCACTTTATCGTTACCAAGGCCATGTAATAAGAGTTTTTCTGCCGAAAATCGCCTTTTTTTGTGCAGCGTTACATAACTCTCTCTTCTTAAGAACTTCCTTCTTAAGCGAGAGAAAGTAAAAAAAAAAAAAAAAATAGATTCGGAGCCATTTTTGATAAAATTTTGAAAATGTCGCTAGGGCTTCATGTAAAATACCCCCGAAATCAAAATATCGATTTCAAATTGAAGGAACTGAAAAAAAAACAAAAACAGATCGATATCAATTTTAATGAAAATCTTGCATACAGTTTAGTCGCTAGTCGCTAGTTGTTCCCACGCAAACGTCTTCCCGTAAACTAATCTTTCGGTTCCAAGATACCACAAAATGTGGATTCTGACTAATATATTAAAGGACTTTATTCACTACACATAAATGTGTAAAAATCGGTGTTTTTCACTGCATTATAATACTTTTTCTATACTACGTAAGTAGCATGTGAGAAAGTAAAAATTACAAAACAGAAACTGCTTTTTGAGTTTAAACAGACTTCATCTACGAAGATAAACTGTAAATAAGAATTCTTTAAGTTTTCCTAGTTACAATAATTACTAGATGTTAATTAAAATTCGGGGGTAATAAAAATTCTACATTAATTTCTACATTAATGTACTTCCAACTCTTTTGATAAGGGATAAGTAATGTACGATTTTTTGGTTAAATTTACTTCAAATGGATAGTGGGAATATTAAAGTCAGAGTAAAAATAGTCAGGAAATAAGTGTAAAATATAAACATATGTATTTTTTAATTCAATGATATTCTCAAAGAAAACACATAAGTAATGCAGATAACAGATATTGTTTTGTAATGTAGGGGATATGGTACACAGCATGTTTCAAATGTAGACAAATAATTAAGCAGAAGTCAGCACTAAACCATCCTTGGGACCCATCTTGATGCTGCTAGCCTCAACCACATCCCTGTAACAAATAGTAAGTTGTCAGTAAGAGCTGAGAGTAATTCATATAAGTATCTAGTGTCGAAAATCCTTCACCTTTGTCATTGGGACTATAAGCCCTCAACGAGAGAGCAGAGGCAACTGTGCTGCCGTTAAGGCATCGCAGTGCATATCGGATAAGTTGGGAGAGCGAGACAGCCTGCCCCAGCCTCATGCAGCTGCAAGTGACTCACCCTTCGGCGTAAGAAGCGTTGTCGCTGGGGATGAGCACGGTGAGCTCGCCCTGCGCCCCGGCCAGCACGGAGGCGTCGACGGTGAGGGAGTCGGCGCCCCAGTTCACCAGCACCACCACGGTCTGCTCGCCCTCCAGGGTCCTGCGGGCACAGGCACCGGATAGCGGACCGCACTTTCATCAAGGGCTCTCAATGGTATTGAATTATTGGAAGTATGTAGCAAAATTCAATTCGAAAATTAAAATATAACCTTTCAATTTACACGTTTAATATCCGAGTAATAGGTAATTGGTGACATGTGGTGAGGAAGAGAAGAGAGAGAACTCTCATTGAAGATGGCAGTTAGGACTTAATGTAGATAAGTGCTGATGAAATACGGAGAAAAAAGTTTCGATTTAAATCAGTGGTTTAAAAAATAATTTGATTTAAACCACGATTTAAAAGCACGTACATTGGTATTTAAATGATTGATTTTAATCATATTATTGTATCCTATATAAAATTTAAAATGCCAATTTAAAATGAAATATAATATATCTACAACATCATTTTTCTGCTACGGGGGTAATTAAACGTATAAAATACAAAAATCGCGCTGCATTTAAGTCAAGTGATTTAAATCTCCCCCGCAGCGCACCTGCTGAAGGCGACCACGTCGCCGAGGGCCTGCATGTCGAGGGCTCCCCGCTGCACGGCCGGCAGCTTGCGCGCCGTCGTCAGGTGCTGGTAGGTGGTGTAGTGGCTGTGCGCCACGCCCTCCTCCGACTTGAGGTTGAGCGCCTTGTAGTCTGAGTTGACGGGCAGCCACGTGGTGTCCGCGTCGGAGAAACCTGCGCACGCCGCGTCCAACGACTCACTCCCTTGCACAGCGGGCGCACGCACGGAGGAATCTACGTAAGTGAAGGAAGGAATCGAAGGAAATAATCTAGGTAAGTGAAGGAATGGATCATAGGAAGGCATCTAGATAATTGAAGGAATGAATCGTAGGAAGGAGTCTAAGTCATTCAAGGAAGGAATCCCAGGCAAGAATCTAAGTAATTGAAGGAAGGAATCATAGGAAAGAATCTAGGTAATTGAAGGAAGGAATCCAGGCTTATTTCCAAATCCAATTTGACATATCTCCAAGAACAGCCATTTTTCAGAAAAGGAAAGGGTTCTCATTCTGTCTTATCATTAAATATTGGATTCAACGTTTTTTTAAATATCAGTTAACGTAGGGGAAAACGGAATTTAGGAACACGCTAATCGGCAGCATGAATGAGAAGCGTCTTAAGAATGTATTGATAAGTAAAACTAGCCCGTTTTTAAAACGTTATTCGGGAAGGCACCGAGGTGTTTAGCACGCACGGCAAGGCAAGCTTGTGTTGGTAATTCGCGTCTCCAGAGGTTCCTTAGGTTTCGATTACTTTATTAAGAGCTACTGTTGGCAACACCGGAGAGAACAGCTGCATGGTTTTCTAGTTTATTCTTCGTATTGACACAGGAAGAACTGCGCTTTCATGGACTCCGAATCAACATAAATTATTTTACTTTATGAACTACGAACGTTACAAGCTGATTTTGATTTTTTACCTGTACAAAACAGATATTCATTACATCTGTGGTATTATTTTGAACAATGTTTTTTTGTTGCCTTAGTAACACCTGTATATGAATGAAAGCGTGTTCACTATTACACAAATAAACCAGAGGGCAAAATTGAAAGACATTTTGCTGTACGGTTTATTTCTATAACCATGCAGCACACATTATATATAGACCTATCTGTTCTTTAGAGTTAAATAAATCAGCAAGTGAGATCCCTTCTCACCCTTTATATAGATCTGGTTGATCTTTAAAGATAAATAAATCAGCAAGTGAGAACCCCGGACACCTCATATACAGATCTGTCTGTTCTTTAAAGATAAATCAACAAGTAAGATCCCTCCACACCCTTCATGTAGATCTGATTGTTCTTTAAAGATAAATAAATCAGCAAGTGAGAACGGCCTTCAGCTCATACACCGACCCGTCTGTTCTTTAAAGGAAAACAAAAGAAGAAGAAGCAGCAGGGAGCTGGCCCGCGCGACTGACCGGCGTTCTTGGAGTCGTCCCACTGGAAGGGCGTGCGCTCGGGGTCGCGCGAGAAGAGCTGGTAGCGGTCGGGGCCGGCGTTGATGCCCATGGGGTCGACGCTCTGCGACCACGGGATGAACGCGTCCTCCATGCCGATCTCCTCGCCGTTGTAGGTGACGGCGACGCCCGGCAGCAGCAGCACCATCATGTTCAGCCCGTCCACCAGCTCGCGGCCGTAGCGCGACGCCGCGCGGTGGTTGTCGTGGTTGCCGACCTGCGAGCCGCGCGCGCGCGCGCTCTCGTCACTCCGCGCTCGCCTTGCGCCGAGAGCAATCCCCAGCCGCCAGCAAAGACGGTGAGCAACAAAGGGGGCACGTCTAAACAAATTTATTTTTCTTTTCTAGGGCTTTTTCCAGTCGACTACCAGAGACCTTTTACGTCTCGAAGGGACGCATATTCGATTTACACTAGACACTAACACCCTTGCGGGCTCTTCTGATCTGGGGACAACAGAACGCGAGGCCCTCCGCGACTACACATACATGAGAGACAAGGGAGAAACCATGCCCAAGGCGGGACTCGAACCCGCGACTCCTCGGACCGAAGCGCTGAGTCGCTACACGCTCTTAGCCACCTCGGTCATCCAGGTCAGCGGTTTAGAGTAAAGGAAAAAAAATTGTTAAGAAAAAAGTCGACTGTTTCTAATAAAAATGCCGAAAAATAGTTCCCTAGATAACCGCAGATGTAACAAATGACTTTGTGTTCGGAAGCAAAATAAGCGGTTCCTTTCAGGATAAAGTTTCTCTCGCAAAATGCTACTTTTAGAGACGTCACATTTCTTATGCCGCGACGCGCTACTTATTCTACTACGATGAATACTAACAAGTAACAAGGTTATGTTCTTGATGAGGTATCTATGATCCATCGGGGGGCGGGGGTGCAGAACATATCATAACTAAAAATTGTGCGCGAAACATTCACACTGGTGGGTGGGTAGGTAAAGAAAATATTTAGAGAGCCTTAAAATTCAACTGCGCGAAGTGCATCTCCAGTACTAAGCCTGTCCCTGCTTTCTCTGCACCTTTCGCTCATTCTGTACCGCGCGCCCCTTCTCCTCCTGCTTCGCCTGTTCCCACTCACTGTGCTCGTTCCATTCGGCCCCATCTCGCAGCAACGCTGTTCAAATGAACTGGGGTCTGAGTTTAACGAAATATTACAAAAACAGGAGCAACATTTTTTGAGTAACATTTTAAAACATAATTTCACTATTTTTGATTCTTGTAAGCTCAAAGGTATTGGAGGTAAATTTGAGAGCGATCACTCTAGTGGTTTTTAAGTTTTTGTGACACAAACATACGTAGTCTCAAACTTTAATCTAATCAGACATGGAATAGTAACAATGGAACGTCTGGTCGGTATTTCAGCTTCACATTAATTAACAGGCAGTGAAATCCATTATGGATATATTTAATATTTTTTAAGTGAAACTGGTCATCATTTTGCGAATCTCTTCAATGAATTATCAATAATTTGTGGTGCTTAAAGAACATTAAGAACTGAAGCCCCGCGCTGGCACTCACACCTCTACCCAGTCTTGGTAGTGTGGCCCGGAGGGGATGCGTTCTGGAGCCTACTGGCAGCGGCCAGGTCGATGAGGTCGCTGCGACGGCAGGATGCGAGTTGGTCAGGTACTGGACGAACTGGACCAGTTGAAACGGCTAGGTGACGCGCCGGGCTTCTCCTGGGTGCCGAAGTACTCGAAGGTGGTGAGCAGCGGCGCGCACTACACAGCTCACGCCACATCCACCCCTGACGACAATAGCTGCCAGCCGCCGCTCGTAGCACCCCAACAACGCCCGGGAATCGGGTACTTCTGGAAGCACGTGACTGAACCTCGAGTCGTTGACGTGTTCGCTGAGAACTTAATTCCGGTTGCTCGCATATTGGGGCATGGTTGCTACGATAGCGAAGCGTGAAGATCGGCGGTGTTCCTCTCCCGCCTGGCCGTCTTCACTGAATCGCGCGCTCACTACAAAGTCCAAGCTTGTGGGTTGCTCTCCTCCATGTATCCCCTCAGCGGGGACCCCGCGCAGACGGATAAGTTCTAAACTCCCGACTGGCCCCATGAGTGGTGGTGGTAAGCAAAGGGAAAGAAAGTGCCCAATCAGGAATGAGAAAAGGGAAGACTGGGCTAAGCGAGTGGTTACGTTTGGTTCTTTAATTTTTTTGTTCTAGAATAAAAGGCAAAAGTACCACTGATCAGTGTGAGTGAATCTTCAATATTGAACGGTAGTCTTGGAAATCACTGTCTCCTCTGCATTCTCTCAACAATATTCAAATACTACTGGTGAAACTTAATTTTTCCCCATAATATCGGTATGCAAAAACACACAGGAGAGTTTTCGTAATGTGAGGTCATTTATTTTCTAAGAAATCAAAAATAATAGCGTCGTGAACTCTTTAATTCGAACTTTTGGGGTGAATGCAACGAAATCAAATTATTAAAAATTAGAAATAACACACAATTTACTTCTAAAAATATTAAGTAAAATCATTTTTTTTATTTCAGCAAATTCATAATAATCAGCAGCACTAGTTTCAATGACCAACAGATTTTCTGTTCTTCAAAATGAAAACGATTCGTCGCTTAAGAAGCAAACGAAATCGACGCCTATAGACCGATTTAAAATTTAATAAACAAATACTAGGACTTGCAAATATGGGGCAGAAGATCTGATGATGATGGCTAAGCCGTGAAAAGCCATTCGTATAATTAATAAAACTGTGGGTAATGACAACACATTTCATTCAAAGGGCTTCGCTTAGTGAACATTTGAATTTCTACAATAAGCTACATTGCACCTTCATTAACATTCGTCAAATGCACGCTTCCTTTTTTGTGCTGCCTGTTAAATTTTGGCCCACCTGGTCTCGCCGTCCTTGGCCGTGTACTCGTCGAGCACGGCGCGCCACTGCGTGAGCATGTCCATGGTCTCGGGCAGGTTCTGCGTGTAGATGTGCTTGAGGTACTTCTCGTCGGTGGGCAGCGCGGACGGGTCGTAGCTGCGGGGCTCGTCCGCCAGCGTCTCGTTCTCGAACAGGAAGGGCACGGCGTCCACGCGGAAGCCGTCGATGCCGCGGTCCAGCCAGAAGCGCAGCACGTTCTGCGCACAAGCTCGTTCCTTAGGCTGCGATTCAAACTTGGAGCCCGTTGACGCTTCGTCAGCAGTGGCGCTGTCATCCGATCGGGAGATTGAACGTCACTAAAGTAACGTTCATGCTTCCGATTGGATGATTGAGTCACATCTGACCAAGTGTCAACGGACTCAAAATTTAACGGAAGTGTACTCTGTGTTTCCACACGCGGTAACGGCTATGGCAATTAGCCCCGTAAGTGTAGTCCATACAGTGAGAGAGCGATGCTACTCCCTAGGTAGAACGTGAGATCCGGCTCCAACCTACACGTCGACGAGCAGGGTTTCCCCCTCCCGATATCTCCCACAGCAGGGACCAGTAAGTTATACAAAGATATACTGCGGCAATGCAGGTCGTGGAAGTGTCGATTTTACCATTAAAATCTTGATAGAGGGTTACAAATATATTTCGCGCTCTTCAGTTGGATATTATTACATTTAAAGTCTTAGATATTGTATTATTATAATACTATGTAATGTATAAGAATTACTTGTAGAATTCAAGAATTTGATGAAAGGATTATGAAAACCTGACCCGTGCAACAAATTCGATTCGAGATTTGATTATTTATTTAGAGGAATAAACGTGCTGATATGAGCGTGGTCAGCCCGACAAAAGCGAAAAACGTCTAAAATAAAATTCAATGGAATCAATGAGCAGATTGTAACGTTTATATATTATCGAAGGCTTTCAGAGCCTGAATCAACATCAATAATGGTTTCCGGCCAGATAAGCACATGTCCAGTTGTCGTGTATGTGCAAAACTATTATAATCAACAGAAAGAGTAAGGCGTGAATCGGGCGCGCCCACTTCTTCGGTCATGAGTCCCGAGAGTGTAGTGCCTACGTAGTCGAAAGGAAGTGTGTTCCTCCCTCCCTGGCTCATCAGATTCAGCGTTGACATGCATGTTAAACTGCGGGGTTTCCTCCCGAGGTATTTCCTCCAGCGGGGATGAGCCCCTAGCTAAGATAAGCTCTACGCTCCCGATTGATCTCCCGGAATGCACGAATCCACGACAAGAGCATGTCAACACAAGCAAGCGCTCGCCTTCATCTCCTCGACGAGGGCGGGGCTGCGGTAGTTGAGGTCGGGCTGGCCCAGGCCGAACTGGTGCAGGAAGAACTGGCCGCGCTCCTCGTTCCAGGCCCACGCGGAACCGCCGAAGTTGCTGATCTGGAACACAAACACGCGTCAGTCATTCCCTTTTCACGCACAAATACCATTCGCATCTAGAGAACAGTTCTGTACGAAAATCCCAGGCCTCCAAGTCACACAAGATATTCGAATAGGGCCTGAGCCTTTTAGTACTTGATGTCCATGTTCTGACATAGTTACCGTGTAACCCGATTTAAATGAATATCCTGTTCTAAACATTCGTCACCGGGAATCGAAACTGGGTCAACTGATTCCATTCCAGTGACTTATTGTGGAAGAAATTATGGGGCATGTGGCGTCTGTCTAAAGCAACAGTTGTCTCGGTAGAGTAGTGGCTAAAAAAATCGTGCCCCAATCAGGAGACCCGCGTTCGTTTCTCGGTAAGGTCGGAACAATGTACTCCCAAGGCATCCCCAAGCGAGCATGCGCGTGGACTTCGCTGTTGGAGTAGTGTGTGGGAGGCGCTCGTACCCAGTTGTTGGGCGGATCCCGCTTGGACGGGTCGTCGGCGTTGGGCACGCCGTCCTCCCACACGTAGTAGTCGGTGTAAGGGTCGATGCGCTGGATGGACTTGGTGAACCACTCGCTCTCGTTGCTCGAGTGGTTGGGCACGAAGTCCAGGAGGACCTTGAGGCCTGTGGGCGAGAGGAAAATTGGTGATGACGTCGCGAATTTGTAAGTCAGATGTTTAATTCTTTTGATAACTTAATTTAGTAAAACTGTGAAATAGAACATTGTTTTCGTTTTCGCCACTCAGAACTCTTTATAATATTTAATAGTTGAAGATATCTAAAAGAGACACATAAATAGACAAAAACTCACCTACAAAACGTTTCAAAACGCTGTTTTTATTATCACTGATAAATGGAAGAAATGAAAACAAAAACTCTCATAAATTAGAGTTTTGCCAAGAAAATGTAAAGGTTTGGAACAGTTTAATGTGATTACGAATGCAATAAAATTCTTGATAGATTTTGCGAACTGAAAGGTGTAATAAACTACATTTATAACTTTCGTTTGTGCTTTTTGGGGATGACCGCCATCTTTGAACGATGGTAAGTGACACAAAATTAACCGACGTATTGTCTACATTTTCAATTAAGGTAGACACAGGCATTTATTTCGATCTCACCACGATAGATTCATCATGAATGTGCGTAAGAGAGTGGTTCTGCGATTGACACTACCGAACGAAACTTTTAGTCAACTCCAAAACAATAGATCGACTGCCAATGTAAATGTTATGTGCTGCGACTTTACCTCTGCTGGGTAGGCGAAATATAGATGGAAGGGGGAAAGAGAAAGGTTCTCTGAGGAAAGGGTATTCTTCTTGCAATTTAGAATTAGAGGTTTAGAAAGAGAGATAGAGGAATTAATGTGTAAACATTATAGATAGAGACCGGGAAGTGTAAAAATGTGTTATAAGAGAACTTAACAGTCCAAATTTAATGAATCGCACAAGGAAATACTAGATTGTAGTTTATCGGGATACCATAAAGAAGTAAAGACAGAAGAAAGTAGATAAAGGATAGCGAGGTTTAGGGTTGGAAACGAGATGGTAAGGAGGTTCTAAGGGGGAAAATATTAAAATGGGAGATGTAAGATTCGTGAAGGAGAGATATTGGGGCATGTGATCGAGGGGCGCAGGAGAAATTGGACCGGCCTCCCGGGATGTGTGGTAGTGCAGTGCATGTAAGTGTGTGTGCATGTTAGGGGCAGGACAAGTAATAGGAAGGAAAGATCGCTCGCTGTCTGTGTCCCGTTCGGTAGGGTACTGCTCCGCCATTCACCTGATATTGATCG
Organism: Gryllus bimaculatus; assembly: GCA_017312745.1. NCBI lineage: Eukaryota > Metazoa > Arthropoda > Insecta > Orthoptera > Gryllidae > Gryllus > Gryllus bimaculatus. The sequence goes on from BOPP01000182.1 coordinate 1,934,070, forward strand.
GAAAACTACCGATCAGAACAGTCGGTCGCAAGAATTCTCCTCCAAACACTTCAGGGCGACTGAATTCAACCTAGCTAGTTAGTATCGGAAATCCTGCAACCGTTGGAACTCTAACCCCCAAACCACCCGATCAGAGGCACTGCAGAGGTATCAGTTGATGCCCTGAGACAGCTCTCCCGGTGGTGGTGATGATGATGATGATAATGGCGAATGCTCACCCAGTTCGTCAGCGCGGGCCTTGAGGGCGAAGAAGTCCTCGTTGGAGCCGAAGAGCGGGTCGATGTTGTAGAAGTCGGCGATGTCGTAGCCGAAATCCGCCATGGGCGACTTGAAGATGGGCGAGAGCCACGTGGCGGTCACACCGGCGTCCTTCAGGTGCTCCAACTTCGACGTGATGCCTGCGGCACACGAGGCGGGTAAATCAAGGAGGAGAGTTTTTAAAAGATCGTCCGAATGCCCGCCTCTTCTCGAAAGTTACGAAAATGAATATTGAGCTATGAAAACATCAACACAATGGACCCTATTGTACGCAATATTTGATTAGTAGCTCTATATAGCGTAATACATGCAGGATCAAGACGATTTATACATACTCACGTAAGGAAATTTGTCAAACCGATTACACACACAAAGAAAAGAAGGGGAAAAATGACTAGTGTCCGCCATATTGTATTTTTAGGTACTACATCATACACCATGCCATTAACGCTGTCAAGACGAATGTATGAATACGACACATAAGAATATTAGTTGAATCAGTCAAACAATAAATGATAACTAAGACACCCAAATACACCATTGTGAAAACATAACCTTTGTTTTTGTCACTCGAAGGATTAAAACCAGTGTATCGAGTTTATTGTCGAAGTCGTTAATTCGAACGTTTTTGTAATAAACAACGCACTTCTAGTACTTTATTTTTGCCTGTAGCTCATTCATTTAATTTCTTTTTAATTGTATAAAATAAAATATTTTTGGGTACATTAAGAAATGAAATATGTCACACAACTGCAAATATTCTTGTTAATAAATGAGAAAAATATGTTATTTTCTCATTGTCTGCACTGTTACGATTGTATTGTATTTTTATTTTCTCGTTCTTCCGTACATTGAAACTTCTACGAATACTGAACATTTCTTCCTTATTATTTATCTCTTCCTTTAAACGCAATTTAAATTAAACGAGTTCAGCATTTCTTAAATATTAATATTCAATATTAAACAACACTCTGATATGAAGAGACAATTCAAATTGTAGTTGCAAAGCAAAAGTTAGATGAATACCTTCTTGCCGTACATTAACTTTCTGAACTACCAATCGTATTTTTAAGAGATTTCGATTTCTAAGAAATTTCAAATGACACTAGCGTGATACACAAAATTTATTTGGATCAGAAAATTATTTTCAAGCATCTACTTACAAAACGGCACAGAAAACTGAACAGCATTATTTTCTTTGAAATATATGAGGGTCGTAAGAGAACTAAATTTAATTAGAACGCTTAGGATATATTCTTGTATTTACGTCCCTTCCTATAACCTATTTTTATTAAATATCATTTTTCTACCACTTCAAAGCAAGAGAACACACAAATTAAACGAAAATTGACAATAAACATTTCTGCATGTTTTTCGTGTCAAGAATGTCGCGGATATGCGAAAACGCTACGAATGCACGTAACTTCAGTCAAATGAATCCGTGAATTCGCGAATCACGAAACGAGTTATCACCCCTCTCCAAAAGATGTTTTATTAACCATCACTTTTACACTTAAAACAATAAATCATAAATTAAACGAAAATGGACAACAAAATGTCTGAAGATTGTTTCCAAAATTTAGAGGGAATGCGAATGCAAAGTAACGTCAGTTGCAATGAATGTGAATTCGCAGCCGCCTCACCGTTGAGGTCTCCCACGCCGTCGCCATCGCTGTCCTTGAAGGAGCGCGGGTAGATCTGGTAGTAGACTGCCGTCTGCCACCAGTCGAGGTCGGCGGCGGCGGCGGCGGCGAGGGCGGCGAGCGCCAGGAGCAAACGGAACGCCATGGTGCGCAACGCGACGACTGCTGCGGTCGGACCCTCCGGCGCCGGGGGCGGCTTATATAGCGCAGGGGGCGGCCTTGGAGGGGGCGTGCACGCGCGGCGGGGCGGGGGCGGCCGAGGGGCGCACGCCCAGCGCACGCAGCAATCAAGGCGCCGCGCCGCGCCGCCCCGCCCACCGACGGATTGTCGCTTTCAGGAGCGACCGCGCGGAAGACGAAAACCAATGGCGGCGAATGCGGAGCAGGCCCCAGGAACCGCCCACACGTCATCTCTCGCTCAAGGCCGGGGGCTCTGATTAACGCGAGTGTGGATAATTCCAATGATTCCAAAATTCGTAGAAAGTTTTCTCCCTACATCTGCCACGCAGCTTTCATAAGTCGTAATTTTATTTCATCTTCACGACAAACTAAATTCCCAGATATGGTGGAAACGTGATCTCAAATATGTTTTAGAGGATGATAAGTGCTTCAAGGTTTATTGGTTGTCGTATGTAATCTTGGGAAGGAAATTTTTTGCTAGTCCCTCTTTTGCAGCTGAAACTTTCCACTAAGCTCTTGATTTTCGTGCATTGGGTTTTTGGTTTTGAATTATCTTTTCAAATGTATGGCCATCTTTAATTAAAAATCCCGTTCGAGATTGGTTGGTACTTTTCATTGGCCTCTGCCAACCAGCTTCACGAAATGAAACATATTTTCATAACATGTTTATTCACATCTACTACTCCATACTAATAATATAATTTTTGTGTCACTTGCGACATTATATTTGAAGTAAACATTTATTATCTTCAAAACGTTTAATAGCATTTCGAATCAATGACAGGATATCAAATACGAGTACAATGGGAAGCGACAGCCTGGAAGATGCACTCAGCATGACAATGATGATGCCCTGGTTAAAATTAATGAAGCTAAAGGTGCTTCAACAACACATACTTTCTCGCATTTTATGACATTTACGTAATACTAAAATATTATCCTATATTTCTATTGAAATATTTCTGAAATAGTAGTGTATAAGTATTTCAGGAAATATTTTTACACAATTAACATTTTAGATATAAATTGAAAAAGTCCAATTCAACCAACTGAAATGACGCGCCTGTGGTGCATTTATGCATTTGTTTCAATAAGAAAAGTAGTCATATCATATGTTTACAAAGCAAACTAACGTGAATAAAAGTATGTGTGTGCAGAATATTATACGGATATTAAAAAGGACGAATTTCACACAAGCATGCCTTTATTATATCGAAAAGATCGTCTAATTTCTGAATACTATTATCAGCAATCAAAACTTGTTAGAATAATAAAGTGATTTTGTTATTTCAAGATTAAATCTGTTACATTCTATCTTCTATCTTAAATCCATTATCTACTTACTTTCATAAGAATATTATCTACTTACTTTCATAAGAATATTATCTACATCAAACGATCATTACAAATGTCAAGAACTAGAAAAATCTGAATCCGCCCGGATGCCACTTTGCGAACTGATAGCACATCAAACAAAGCGTGGGAAATTGAAGTGTACAATTTCGAAATTTGTAATTTTCGAAAGTGGAGAATGTTCTCCGAAAATGGGACAAGCACCACTTTTTTACATTTCTTTGCTACATACGTGGAGAAATTTAAAGATAAATATTGGAGCCATATTGAGAATATAATTGCTTAAAATTTTATAATTGCCGATGTTTTACGCAAAATCACTCATATTTTAGAAAAACTTAACATGACCTGATTAGAAAGCATTTCATTCAGATAAATACTATCCCATACTTTTATAAGACATCATTTGAAACATTTAGTCTCACAAATGCAAAAATGTATACAACTCACATCTAATGTAAATATTAACACCATGAGAGAGATGTCAAAAATATCAAGTTGATGTAATTAAAAAAACAAAAGAAAAGAGAAAAAAGGCATTTGTCATCTTATAGAGGACATAAAGCACTACCCGAACAAAAAGTTTAAAAACAAAATGTAGAGCCTTGTTGAGAAAATCTTGTTTTTAATATATTTTAATGTTTAATTTTGACAATTCACTCAACATTACTGGAAAACTACTAAAATTTTCAAAAATGTTCATGATAATAATTAAAGAACTGATTGTAGAGAAAAAATTCATTTGAAGAAAACCAAATTAAAGAAGTTGCAGAAAAAATTCAAACTATTGTAATTTTTGAATATTCATAGTTAACAGTGAAAAACTGACCCTATCAGCTTTATGAGGGTATTTCGCTAAAGTCTTACAAGAAATTTAAAGAAAACAGAAGAGCCATTTTTTAGAAATGTTTGAAAAATTTCCAGTGGCTTCATATAAAGTCCCTCAAATTTAAAAGGATTCTTTTCAAAATGCAGGGCTTTGAGATGGGCCAGATCGAACAGGGAGTATTAATTTTTGAAAAAAATCCTACGAGTAGTTTAGGCGCTAGTGTTGTTCACAGACGGACGGACAGCTGGACAGACGTTTTGCAGTATACCAATTTTTTGGAACGCAGAATCCAGAAATCGTGGATTCTGCCTTTTTTCTGTAAAAGGGCTTCCAATACGAGTTTTTATGTCGAGAAATCGCAGTTTTTTGTTGCAGCAATACGTAACATTCTTTATACATCATATATTATTCCGAACGTGCGTGAGAAAGTAAAAAAGAAGAAAATGGTGTGTTTAATCGCAAAACGAGGATGAAATTTAACAAAAAAGATTTGAAATATGGTCATTTAAGTTCCTGCATTAAAGATAGTGTGTTCCTTTAACAAGTTAGGGAACTTTATGCTAGCAACAAATAATGTTTAGTTACCTGAACAGTAATTATTCATTTATTTATTTAAAAATATATTTATTTTTCGCTCTAAGTTGAAACTTTTCCTCTGTTGTTTTATAGAAAGATTTTTTTATGTGAAAATTTAAACTATTGAATGAGGTTCCCTATTCAATCTTCTAAAAACGAAAAGAAAGGCATTTTTATAAGAAAAATATAAAAATATTGATTTTTATTCCTTCATTTTTAAACTACCGAGACCTGTATTCTAGTTTTGATTTGCAAGACCAAAGTGTAGTTTCCAGAGATGCAATGAAACATTAAAGAACGGAAAAGAGATTATTCTGGCACTGATACATTTACTGTCGTTAATTATTTTCAAATATTCTCGTTAGGAAGATACATCCTGATAAAAACAAGCATATACTTCTTAACTATTGTGTTTCTGACGATATATGTTTTCACTGAGTGTCACTGAACCGCTATAGTTTTGTTCTTAATTATTTATATAAATGTGAGTTCTCGCTGAAGAGGTATAGTTCGAAAATAGAGTCCGGGAAAGACTCACTTTAGTAGAATATTCATAATGTTTTCGAGTTCTACGTTGAAAGTGGATTTCATTTAACCTATTTTTAACAGACATTGTTTTGTTGTTAATTATAAGCAAATATGAGCATTCAAAACAGCAGGGGCACGGCAACTTCAGAGATTAATACATGGATGGATGCCGGGTTGCATACCCCACGGAGAAAGACTTTCTTTGATTGCTTTATCTACGACGGGCTCGCTCAACTCCGACGGACACATTCTGATGTGGCCCTCTCCAATTTTGGAGAATATTGGATATATTGTAAGCGAAGAAGGAATCGGACTTACATATTTTGTATTTTATGAAAACGTTTGTAAGGGGGTGAACATACCTTCTAAAAGAGGTGAAGTTTCGCATAAAAATATATTTTCGAGGAAACGCAACTGCAAAATTGCGTTTGCCGACACATTACAAATCCACTAAAGGGCATTATTTTTCAGTTCGTCATAAGGGATAATCCACTCCCAAATATATTATCATTTCAAATCTGCTTCCTAAAGCAACGAACTACATTTGAAAAAATCTGGAAAACGTCGTCTTCTTAAAATAAAATCAACTAGTTTTCCTATTTTTTCGAAAAATTTCTAAAGCGTCGGCTAACAATTCCTAAAGTGATAAAGTGATTTTCCGAAAGAAAAATAGTGCGTACAATAATGCGTAATGCAAAGTTTAGAGTATACACACAGGTATTTGTGAAAACTGCAACACATAAAAGGAATGGTTGGCATTGCTTAAAAATAAGACAATGTGTAGAGCAGTGTGCCCAAAAGTAACGATTAAATTTGCATAAACCGTTGGCCTGCCTATCTCAGTTGGTGTGCAGTCGTCAAACGACGTGGAAACGTGCAAGCAAGTGCCGGGAGGCCTCGTCAACGCCAAATGGTCGCAATATCAGCATCTGAGTGACTTCGACCGGGACTGAATGACTGTTCTCCGGGAAGCGGGTGTGTTGTACTCTGACATTGTGCCTCGAACGGGGCGCGCAGCTACGAAAGTAATGCGTGTGTTAAACCAGTAGATAGAGAAGGATCATACACAGCGACTTAGCGGGTACAGGACCACACAATTAGACCACAGCGCGAGATGACCGCTATCTTATCCGCATGGTCGTAACCGACTGAACGGTGTCTCCACCGCGTTGGCTCAACTTTGGAGCATTGCAACGGATATGGTCATGTCTACATCGACGGTTCAAAGCCGTCTGTTGAGGATTGGACTGTTGGCACGCATACCACTGCTTCGGATCCCGTTGACCGTAAACCACCAACGCCTCAGACAGCAATGGCAACGTAAACGTGTTCCCTTGTTTGCCGAGTGGCAAAATGTGTTTTCGAACGAGTCCCGCTTCAATTCGTGGTACAGCGATGGTTGCGTACGTGTTCAACCCTACCGTGGTCGCCGCAATCTGCCAGCCTGCATTGTTCCGCTCCATCGCGGACAAACGCCAAGTGTGATGGTTTGGGGCGCCATTGGCTACAATGTCCGGTCCCGCCTCATACACATTGAGGGTAATATGGACAGCAACCGCTACGTCAGAGAGGTTTTAGAGCCCGAGGAACTGTCCCTCCCGCAAGCAAGCTCCGCGTGACATATTTCAGTAGGACAATGTCCGACCGCATGTGGCAAAGAATTTGCCAGCTTTCTACAACAAACGATGGGTACTACTGCGTGACTGGCCTGCACATTCGGTTGACATGTCACCCATTCAGCATGTTAGGGATATGGGCGGTCGGCAACTTGTTTGTTCTGGTCCGCCTGTAGCCTAAGGCGATGATTTGTGGTCATGCACAGGAACTGCGTTGCAGAGTGATCCCCAGCACTTCATTCAGACACTCTTTGAATACGGCGTCTAGAGGCTCTGATGACAGCGCGTGGCGGCTTCACATCATACTAAATACTCAAGGTAAAAAATGCAGGTACAGTTATGTACTTACAATTTCTTGTATTTTGTGATATTCTTAATCTGTGGAATGAAGTTCATTGTAATTAGTATGTCTCCTTGATGTTGCATGTTTCACAAACACCTGTGTGTGTTGCCATGTAATGTCATGACACACTGCCATGACATAGCACGGCTAAGATTCTGCTGCGATCTCCTTATGCAGAACTGTAGGGAATGCATGGACTTTTTGGATTATTGGATCATGTTAGGAATTTCCTGCGTTTACGGTTTTGGAATGAGGGCAACTCTTCCTATTTGCCCCCGGTCATATCCTGCAAATTCAAAGCTTTTTTAATCAACCATACTTCACACATTTTCAGAAGAGAAAAAACAAGTTCCATTACAAATTTGGTAGACATTTGAAGCATGGAAATGATTATGCACTTTCTCAAGTTATTGTAAATTCTGATGACCGCTTGAATGTAGTTCAAGCTTGAACTGTCCTTATGCTCGACCGCCCGATACGGGCCTTGGCCGACCCATCGGTAGCTCAGCATCACGACCATGGGGTAAGGGTTGGTCGGAATATGGGTGTGTTTAGCACGAAGGCATCCCTCCACCTTATATACTTGTCTTCATAACCTTAGAGTGGGTTTTCTCATCGTCACACAGCAAAAGATACTGAGACATTTTAAGGAAAGCGCACAGATTTAATTTTGCACCGGTCGGGAATAGAACCCGGGGTTGCGTTGTGGAAAGCGAGCACGCTAACCAATGAGTCACCTCGAAAGCGTATTGAGGAAATTATTGGATAAAGTAAAGTGTTAAATTAACATACAATGTAGGCTTTCACGGCCGGTTTCCATATCAAAATCAGCTGTTTCCGGGCTTGAAGGCCGTGGTCCAATGGAGACTTGTCCAATTGGACCACGGCCTTCAAGCCCGGAAACAACTGATTTTGATAAAGTGTTAAATTATTTAAAAAATATTATTTGGGGCAGTAATATTACCATATTTGAAGGAATAATGCAAAAACTTAACGCATTTAATCAATTTGGAATATTATTGACCAAATTATTGTTCTTTACCAATGCTCTTATCATCGTTTTTCTTTTCCACATTAGCATCTGCCACTAATGACAAATTTAGATAAAAATCTCCGTTAGCAGGTGAATAAATATTTTGACAGCTTCTGAAGATTTCTGTGTGATCAAAATATGTTTCTCCTTTAGCATTAATTGCTTTTAAAGCACTCTCTTTCCTCTCATACTTTGGCTTACGTCTCTGTGACTGTTTTTTCTACATCTGACGTAGAATCTATTTCTTAGTTAGTTTCTCTCTTTCTTCCTCAGATTCACAACACAAAGGACGTATATGCTACAAGTACAGGTTATTCATTATCATCAAACTTTCAGGGCAAAAATACTGGTTAGGTCGAATACCCACATTCACAAAGCAAACATTATCAGTCGTTGAAGATTGAGATCGTTGAATTTATACTTGAGAAATAATCACGGAGAAAACTTACATTTAAATCAATGGGCTCCTTTTACCAAAAAACAAACAACTATGAACTAAATTTCTTGTATCAAAATCACTCAAACTTTCGGAGCTAATAACTATGGACAAAAGCTGATTTTGTTCACAACAACACAGTCAGCGAATGTCGGCTATGAAACTAGCATTTCTCACTTCATGTATCTGAAAATCTCACTTTTTGAACTAAGGTTGTTTTTTACTTTCCCGTATACATACGTATATACTATAATATAGTATAGTATAGGGAAAGTATTGCTGCGGAAAACCCATTTCGAGATTTCAACGGAAATACACGTTTTGGTGTCCTCTGATAACGAAAAAGTGTTTTTTTCAAAACGTCAGTCCGTATGTTTGTCTGTCTATCCGTCTGTGATCATCACTAACGCCTAAAACATATGAAGGATTTTTTTCCAAAATGGATATTCCCCGGTCGATCTGGCTACACTCGAGGCGCGGCGATTTTGAAAAAACTTTCTTTAAAATTTGAGGGTACTTTACATGAAGTCACCCGGGCACTTTCAACATTTTCTCACAAACGGCTTTTTTTCTTTAAATTTCTTGTAATAATAGAGTGAAATACACTTATAAGGTGCCATAGGTCCGATTTTCACGGCCAATTGAATTTTCGAAAGTTAGAAGATATAAATTTTTCCTTCAAATAAAATTTGTTCTCCAGAGTTCTTTCATTAAGGTTGTGTATATTTTTTGAATCTTTTAGTAGTTTTCGCACAATATTGCGTGCAATATGTGCAATAGAACAGACAAGATATCCTCAAAAACGGTTCCAATTCTTTTATTTAGAATGTTGGTAGGGATAGTGTCAAATGCACTGTATAAGGTGATATAAACGCCATATTGTTATATTAAGAAAATCAGTTACTGTGTATTATGACTAGGAGGCGGATTTTAATGCAATGTTTTATTTTTCATTTTACTTTAGAATAATGTCTTTTAATATAGACATTCATTTCATGTTATGACAAAAGGGAATGACGCATTTTTGAATGACCCTTGTTTTGCATTTTCTTGAATTTTGTCATTTTTTACCTTTTCCATCATTTTTAAACTATTTTTCGCGCATTATATCGTTTTAATATAAATTTAATCGTACTTGTTACAAATAATATTTACGAGGCGCAAGAAATGTTCCTCACAGAATTCGTGAGTAACCTAGATTCGATTTCTTCGCTCAGAAATTGTAATATCAACTGTTGAAAGTATGTAATCGAAGGTTCCTGTGACGCCTATCAGCACCATTGTCGGTTCGGCAGATTTCTGTATAACTAAAGACAGAGATTTCGTGGCCCAATTCAAATTAAACGTTTGGAAGCTGAGTTCACTTGAAGGGAAGGAAGAAACCACAATTACCTTAGAAGCATATCCAACAGCTTAGTTGATCATCTAGCCCGTTTTTGATAAATATTTCTAAATCATTTATTTTTCCCCTTTAAGGGTATCTTAAAAACATTTTACGAGTATTCCTATTGATCATATTTCGCGATATTTTAAATCACCAAAATCCGTCCGCTAGTTGCGACGAAGGTGGCAATTCCACAAGAGCGGCTCTGCCTTTCCGCCAGGGGCGTGACGCGGGGGCTCGCTCCCCGCCCTGAGCCTGAGCCTGCAGTTGGCGTCGGAGGGGGGCGTTTCCGGGGGGCTCAGCTCCCTCCCTCGGGAGAGCGCACCTATGCGCCTGCTGCTGACGGCGCCCCACACGTGTTTCAATATTGGCTCAAGGGCGGGGCGTGGGCGTGGGCGGGCGCGCCACGCGGCCAGGTGCCCGCCGCGGGGCCCGCCACGGGAGCGCACGGGGCGACGGACGGGACGCCATTTCCACTTTCTCGTATACGTGCGTATACACGGAGTAAGACACGCAGTATAGGGAAAGTTACATAATGCTCCGGAAAATCGGTTTCGACGTTTCAACGGAAATACACTTTTGGAGTCCCCTGATACCGAAAAATTTGTTATTTAAAACGTCCGCCTATCTCTGCCTATTTGTGAACAACACTAGAGTCTAAACTAATCATAGGATCTTTAATATTCAAAATTAATATTCCCTCGTCGATCTGCGATTTTGAAACATACTTTAAATTTTGGAGGTTCATTATATGAAACCGCTACGATTTTCAAAAACTTCTAAATAATGGCTCCATTTTTTTCTTTAAATTTCTTTAAAGAATAGATTGCTACCTTTAAATAAAGCGGCATGGGTCCGATTTTTACAGTTAACTCTGAATTTTCGAAAATTGCAAAAGTTTCAATTTTTCTGGCGCGTTCCTACCACTACAAAATTGAAGATAGAGATTTTTCCTTCCCTTGATATTGGTTTTCCATAATTACTTCTTTTATTAAGTTCATGTACATTTTCTTCTACATACAAGTAGATTTCGTGCAACATTGAGTGAAATATGTGCGAAATTTGAAAAAAATTAAAAAATAATTTCTAAAAAACGACTCTTCACTTTTTCTTTAAATTTTTGGTAAGGATAGGGTTAAATGTACTGTGAAAGATGTTTTAAACGATATTACTCTATTCATTTGTTTTCTCAAAACTTACACAATTGAAATTTTTTGATAGCTCTGTCACGTCGTTAATACTTACATTAACGGAGAATTGCAAACATTCTTGAATTATTTAAAACAAGTGCTTGAAATGATAATTGTTAATGTTTTTCGAAAATTCAAAATTTTTCTACGAAAATGAGCTCTAAATCCGCATATTCAGTGAATTTGCGACGCCACCTTCTCCCCGGAAAAAGGGCCGCGCTACCGCGGAGTTTGAGTTTAATGAATACATTATACACAAGCCCACGTTGTACGCATGACATTATACTTAACAGTTAATGAATTTAAAGAAGTGACAAATCACAGAGCTTATACAATACCAGCATATTTGCTAATGTCTTTGAGTACCAAAATTACTGAATATTTTATGAAAGATCAATTTACTCCGATATGAACAATAACAATTTATCACTCAGGGTTACTTAAATTTAACAATTCTTTTTGTTAAGTCCATTGCTTTATGAGAAAGCACTTTAAGACTGAGGTTAGCATCCTTTTGTGATATACATTTAGAACCTAATGATATTAAACGTGAAAATATAAACAACGAAACTAAAATTAAAAATGTAACTAATACGTACAAAATGAAACAGTTACGAAAAATAAATTTACCATCATATACAGAACAAAAAAAATACACAAATAGTGCGCCAAAACTGTGCTCTTGTTTGCAAGGGAAAAGAAAAAAAAACAGACGAGAGAGAAAAAAAAAACTATTTGAAAGGCGCTTTGATTGGAACCAATGGCGAGAGCACATAGGCTGGAGCCTGCTAGTGGGAAAGATGGTTCTACCAAACGTCTTTCCTCGCCGTCATAGGTCTGCCTTTGTCAACCCCTGCACGTCCGCAGCGCAGTGTGCTTGGAGTTGTTACGAACCTGCCCAAGGTACGGGGAGTTAGAAAATGCAGAAATTGCAGAGTGAAAAAATCAGCAAAGGGACAAAATGGAAGTTAAAAAACAAACAAGCAAACAAGAACAGTACGTTAACATTTTTAGGACGCTCGTTGTTTGGCGGCGCGCACGACGCTTCTGAAGAAACGTTCCTGGCGCTACAAGTGCTGATTGTGTTGTGTCGCTCCTCGCAAGCAAGCAGAAGTCGATCTCCGTAGTAGCCGTTCAGTTTGGTTATTCTAAAATAAACGCCATTTAACCACGTAAGTACCCCACCTAAGGTGGAAAGCACAAATGGGAAAGGAAAGAAATAAGACAGAAACGGAGAATAGAAGGGTTATGCACACCCTGGCCATCGGATAAAGGCGTTCGGATGGGAAAATAAGAAAGAACATGTTACATTGATTCCTACGTTGCACCGAAGCCAGAACGAGCGTTACCCATTACGCGGCGTATTCCGTGGTCGGGAATGCCACAGATTCCGGGACGACAAGAGCTGCAAAAGCGACTCAAAGTGGCGTGCCACGCCGACGCCGCACTATGCACACACTTTCACTATCTTGCCTAGGAACATAAGAAAAGGATTAGTTGTTGCCCTTGAATGATAAAACGTCTTCGATAGACAAGCTGACGTCAGAAGTTTTTCCCGGGACTCGCGATGGTTGGCCCATGATGAAAGTAGAGTTTGTACCGGTTTGGAAACTTCTGTTAACGATGCGTATGATATATAAATTGCACAATTGGAGGAGAACGAGAGGGTGTATTGATGGGTTACGAGCCCGAATTTACCCTGCGTCCACCAATTTTTATTAATTTACCTTTTGTATTGACGTAATCTGCAATTTTGTTTAGCAAATCACAACTTTATACAGTGTTCTGTGTCACATGAATCTATTAAGTCGCGTGATGCAATCATAAGCACTTGTTACAATATTTGGAACACCTAGTATTCAGGAGTGCTTAGGCATCATGATATGTAAACTGACGAACTGATTACATAAGCAACCAATCTATCTTCGATTACTACGTTACGGAACCAGTGTGAGTTATTATATAAATAAGAACACCCACAACTGTATCAAGAGGCAAGCAGACGATTGCAATGCCGATAATCTCAATTCTGAGATCGCCTTCAATAATTTCCTTTCGTTTAAAAATAAAGGACAAATAGGAGCTAATATGTTCAGCGCTTTAATCATTTCCTACATTTTGATTTTCCTATTAACATTACAATAACCATTTTTATGTCCAGCACATGAAAGCAAATTCGATTTCCAACTTTCAAGTAAATACATGGTTTCATGATCTTCGATTTAAAGAGAGCAAAAAGTGTGTCCGACTTAGAATCTCTTGTTCCTAGAATTTTTACTGATATTTGTAGATATTCTCAACACATAACCGTGTTGATGTATTCACTAATTTTGGGGAATTTTGAGATAGTTTTAATACAAACTATTAAAACTATAATAGAAAATACAAAGTATTAATACCATCAAATAAAATGTTTGGTTTAATTACACGACTAAGTTTTATAATACTAATTTACGATGTCGTGAGAAGAAATATCAATATTCCTTCACGTGACAGGAAAAATAAACAAAGTGAAAAAGAGCATATGTTCTATTCTTTATTGTTTCCGAAGTATAGTACACAGTGATTGCCATGTGTTCTGCTCCAACCGTGTAACATCTGCCAGCTACAATCTGTCATTGGAGAGTCACAGTCACATCACGAGACTGAAAACAATAAAAAACAAAGCATTTTTTCGATCCTTGATTAACAATGAAACTCATTGTGAGGTAGAGGACGATTCAGCGACGTTTTTTCACACAACATGCAGGAAACTGTGCGCAGGGCAAATTCAGTTTAAAGCGGTTTAACGCTACGTTCACAAGCTGGCTGATCGTTCAACTGATGCATGCATCGAATGCGTGCACTTACGCGTGGCTGCTCAAACGCAAGTACATTGCGACCACACTGCCTCGGCGGTAGGTGCGCCCCTCGCCTTCTCTAGACTGCCTGAGTTCGCAGAACGGCAACCTTACTGTCATATCTGAGCGACCAGGAGGTATTAGGATTCGACTTTCGACTGTGGTGCATTTTCGACATTATGCAGCCGCGCCGTCTGGGAGACATTCTAGCTGCCGATCGGTAATTTTTTCGTGCTTCCTCCCATTAAAATTACAAGAATATCGTAGCAGAACCCTAACAAACGGGCCACGAACGGCGCGCGATCTTTCCTTCGTTTTCCTTATCCTATCTTCTCCTCTTATACTGCGAGTACCACACATGTCGCGAGTCCAGTTGGGAGCGTAGAGCTTGGCCCGGCTGGGGCGATGACCCGCTGGGGAGATATCTAGAGAGGGAAATCCCCCTTAATGAAACATGTAGGTTGGCGCCGGATCTCACCATCCAGCGGAGAAGGAACACCACTACTTTCCGAATAACACATTCACTATACTCTTGAGACTCGTGACCATCTCAGTTGATGTACCCGGAAACTTCAATCAATCAATTTTCTAGACTAGAGTCGATTGCGCCTGAGCGCCTTCCTTCCGTTGGACTCACTCATGAACAGTGATCCACATAAGTACTGGGTCATGCCACGCCAAAAGAGTTGCTCGCTTATGCAGCCTTATACTTAGGAACTGTATGCATGCATTTAGGGCATACCTACGTGTTTTCTGGGAAAGGAAGAACGTGTATACCATAGTGCACGACTTTCCGCACGATGCAAGAATCTCTGAGTCTTTACTACGTGTTTTGCCCAAAGGGAAATCCTTCAAAACAAACATTTTGTATTTCTACCTGCCCTAGCACTACTGAGGTCGTATTGAAATTGATTCTAGGTCTGCGTTGGAGTGTTTGTTGAAATTTAGTGTAAAATAATGCCACACATACTTTACGATATCCTTCCCCCCACAAAAAAAAAAAAAACCACCAAAACAAAAATTTGCAGTTTATTGAAGATTGCCAGAGGTTAAATATTTCTAAGAGAGTATTGAATGATAAATGAAGTACTGAATGATGTTAATGCTTTAACACAAATAGTAGCATAGACATTACAATCCACAGTAAAATAAAAACATTCTTTTAACCTATATTCTTTGAAAATTTTATCATTTATATTCTTTTCTATTTTTGTTCTTTCGTTTGATTGCAATGAAGGCCGAACAAATCTATATGTCGGCAAATCCAATAAACGGCAAGGAATAATGGTGTACACTGTGCAACTCGTGACATGCGTCAAATTACTTATGCTTCTTTCAACATTGCGCACGTAATTTTATTCCTTAAAAGACGTACCACATGGACGTATCGTAAACCCCGCTCTTAAGGTCAATTTTCAGCTTTTCAATCAGTGGATGGAAAATGAAGCGGCTGTTTTTACTCGAACGGTAGGACCGTTACGCTTTCGAAACTGGACGAGCAAGTAACAGCATTTTGCGCGGTCATTTAGTTTTCTGCACATTGTTATTTTAATATTCCTCCTGATGTCATATACTGTTCCGTACGAAGCGCGCAAGCTGATAAAGTGTAGAACACCGCATTAGTTGAAGCAAATTACGTAGGGACTTCACAAAGACGATGTGACGTAGTTTTACTTTCGAAATTTTGGGTTGTACAAACAGTTTCGTACATTATAAAGGTCGCAGCTGTTGTGCCAGAACGGCGACAAAGAAGGAAACGCTCAGTTTATAACCACGAATCCTCTGATTTAAATGAAAGGCGAATTGATAGCGATCAGCTGGGATGCCATTATTCAATCGGGAGCTTCGATACAATTGTAATTTTTGATATTGACACTCCCAATAGGAAAACCGTGTTCCAGCTTTTCAAAAGTCATTTTACCCTATATTTAAATAGAAGTATACTGACTGAAAATGTCGCCAAGAAGAATGTTGTAATATAACGTATGGTTTGATACAGATCATATCGAAAAACATGTGAAAATATCATAAAGAATTCTCTGATACAGAAATTAGAAGTGAATTCACGCACGACCAAGATAAACGTGCTACACTCTCTAAAACAGACACCTCACAATCACCGGACCCGCGCTAGACACTTGTATCACAAGCAAAGGTGTCTCTGAGCATCAACTGATGTCATTGCAGTGCCTCTGACCAGGAGGTTCCAGTTCCGAGTCCCGACGAAGGCAGAATTGTCGACACTAGCTAGGGAATAAGGTCGAATTCAGTCGTTGTCTCCAAGTGAATTCTAGCAGCCGGCTGTTTTCCGTGGTTTGTCCGATCAACACCTTGCGAATGCCGGAGCAGTATCCTAACAAACGGGTCACCAACCACGCGCGTTCTTCTTTTCACTCGTCTCTTCTCCCAATGTTTAATGCAAATCATTTCATGTTACTCACCGACTTAATGTGATGTGACAGAATCGAGTGTCAAAATAATCGCTCGCGTGTCTGAAAGTATACTGAAAATCATCATTAAAGGCACTTGAAATATGTTTTTTAGCTATAACAACTGTCGTTTCCCACAATCAGTGATTTCGCGTTTCAAAATCACAGTCAGACAGCCTCAGTATTAGACATTTTTCGAAGTGGTCATCTATAAATATATTTATTGCCATAGGTAACTTAGGGTGCTGCACACCGTTCCCCCAGTACTTTCAGCTTTGTTGAATTCATCCAATTGAGTAAAATGTATAAATGCCCTATTAATGTAAATTGTTACACACATTTCGAAATATTTGTATTAATCAAAAAATAATGATAAACATGGAGATCTATAAAAATAGAAAATGAAAGATGTCCCTTTCCATTCTACTAAATTATCTTCCTTGGAAGTGCTACATGCCTAGGGAATAAAAGTAACATTGCTGACAATCTATAAAAAACTTCCTGAAGTCAGGGAGTTTTGTTGGGTCGGTTAAGGTCAGGCCTGTTAGCTTACTGTCCCCAACCAGGCTGCTCCCTCATTCAACTTGTAGTGATTGTGGAAACCAAGGAAAACTACCAATCAGGTGGGCTAGGTGCTAGAATTCATCTTGACAGTGACTGAATTCGACCTATCTAGCTACTATTACAAATCAGGACTCAAACTCTAGGACCTCCCAGTCCGGTTCTTCTGTTCTTTATAAGAAATACAAACAATGGCTCAAATGCCATCAAGCAATCACATATGGAAAGTGAAGAGAACTTTTAAACCTATACAGTATGGCACAACAAAAATAATCTACCCTCTCTTTGGGTACAATCCTTTCGTGTCTTCTTGGCCTCTAAAGCAACTTTTATTCCAATTTACATATGGGTCTTGATGAACAATCTACAAGAAACTAACTAGAAAATATAAACAAATTAATCAAAGAAGATTAAAAACACTACAGAATCATGACTTTGTGCAGCTTAGGAGATTTACTTATTTGTAATCTACAGATATTTTGATTCACTATTTGAAACAATTTATTGGAATATGTTTTTCACTGAGTAATAAAAGGAAAGAAATGAGAGTTTTTTGGTAAGGACGATAGTAGAAAGACTGTAAAAGGCTGGGTGGTTTTCAAAAGAACAATATAACGTAACATTAGGGAAAATAAAAAATATTCAAATGACAGTATGGATGTAATGAGGTTGGAAAATTATATTTATAAAAGTATTTGTGAAAATTTCTTGTCTTCGATAATTCAAATGATCTATATTTTGATGTTAATCTAAGGGAGAGTTAACACCACGAATTATAGGCTCAGAGAACATTAAGTTCAGTAACTGCACTGCAAGCATGTTTGTTTGAACATAACTGTATTACATACAAATTAAAATTATTCTTTAAAACCAAAGAAATAAATTTTTTTCTCAAAATAAAGGGACAATAATATTTCACAGACCCAAGACATATTACTAAAACATAAGATTCCCAAACAAATACACATATTTATGGATGTCCACTATACTTCTCAAATTGTTTTGATTATGTTTCATGTCTTGCTGGTAAAAAAAAAAAGAAGAAAACTTTTTTAAGCATTATTGTAGATTTCTGTGATGTTCCGGAGAAATTCATGCATAATGCATGTTCATATACTTTTCTATTTACTATATATTATGAGAAAGGTGGCTCAGAGCATCAACTGATGACATTGCAGTGCATCTGACCAGCACGTCCTGGGTTTGAGTCCTGACAGGGGCATGATTTTTGACAATAGCTAAAGAGCTAGGTCAACTTTGTTGCTGTCCGGAGGATAATTCTAGCAGCAGGATGCTCTGACTGGCAGTTGTCTGTGGTTTCCGCAGTCAAAAGCAGGTGAATGCCACAGAAGTATCCTAACAAATGGGCCAGGGCCTGTGCATGATCCTTCCTTCTTCCTTGTCCTATCCTCATTCCTTACCTTCACACAATTACAAAACATGCACTACACTACCACACATGCCGGGAGGCTGGTCAGGAGACTAGAGCTTGTCTTGGCTGGGACGGTTCCCCACCGTGCCAGGGAGAGATACTTTGTTGGGGACAGCTAGCTGTCAGGTAGGTTGGTGCTAGATCTCACCATCAAGTTAGGGAAGATCACCCCCCCCAGGAAAACACACACTTTACTTACGAGACTAACGATCTTAGCAATTGACGCACCGAGAATTACTAATCAATCAATCAACTTTTTCATATAATATTGCATGTTTAGACTTTTCTCTAAAGTAAGTACTTATTCAGCAGATTCTTAGAATCTGATAAAACAAAATGTCATTAAAAAGCTTCTCTTTCTGAAATTTTCTTAAGTTTGGAAAAACAACAACTACAGAGCAACTCTCTTTCTGTCAAATGAAATACAGTCACAAGATATCCTTTGAACTGAACAACAACTGACCTGTAAATGAACAATATATGGTTCTATTACACAGGGAAGTAAAAGTGCCTGCTGAGATTCTACTGGCCGACCGCAGACAGATGTTGCTGTGAATTACAGGTCCTTGCTCTTGCAAGAGCATTTGCACAGTTCTCAGAGATTGCCCCACACAAAGGCATTTTGCAAACTGATGGGAAAATGAAGGGTGAATGTAAAGAAGACATTTCACATAGATGCATTAGAATGAATTGTTCAGGGATTTGATGCTGGAATGGCAAATTAACTGTTTCAATTTTCTTTTGTGACATTTTTAGAAATATAATTTTTAACATTCAAAACTTTTTTTCAGACAAGGATCTTTAGGATAAAAATGTGGAAAAATTGTTAATTGCCACAAAAGACAGAAGAAACAGTAAATTGCAACAAATTACAACCAAAACTGCCTATTGAATTCATCTTTTCCTTTAATCATGGACTATTTGATAGAGTCCTGCTTGCATGCATATTCTAGGATTTAGCTATAGATGAAACTCATATCTTTACTTATCAATATATTTAAGAGAAAAATAAACATTGAAGCATATATAATAACAATTTTATTTGTTCACATAAAACAACAAATATTGCACTAGCTGTACTTGTTATTAGAACATGCACATTTCAACATGAATATAACAATTGCGATTACCTGAAATTTTAATTCTAAAAATACTTAATTCAATTTTAATGTGCTTCTGACAAAAAATTTGTAACTGTTCAGCAACCACATAAAAAATAGAGAAGAAAAAATTATGTCTTACAGCTTCATTAGCTACTTTTTGTAAAGAGATAATCAAGTAATGCAATTTCCCATACATAAAACCATTTCTCTCTCCAGTCTCATGTAATTGCAGCAAAATAGTAAATACATACATTTATATAATCCATTATCAGCAATAATTGAATCAGTTCTTCCCATTCAAGTCATTTAAGAGTCAATCATTACAATTGCTGAATGGTAAACACATATTTTGACATCTGATATGATCATATTTTGGTCTTCATTAACTAGAATAAGAACCCTAAAATGTTTAACTCTAAATCAACAATAAATATAGTCAGAATAAAAATAAATTTGCCATCAATTTGCGTATAAAACATATTATTTTAGACAGTAGAACTTGCTCAATGTGGAAAGGGAGCAGTATTCCTTTTAGTTTTTTATTATGCAATGTAATTCTATAAAATTCATGTTTGCCAGAATTGCAGTTTATATTCACATTGCATTTCCGCATTATACATTTTCCACATTGGATGAGTTTTACTGTCATACACTGATGAAAAATATAAGTGTTCATGATTGTCACCATTGTCATTGAGTATTTATGACAGGAATAAGAAATAAGAAACTGTTTGTAGCATTGGTCTTCTTGGAAGCTCAGTAGTTAGAGCAACAGGGCTCATTTCTAGTTAGAGTGGCAATCGCTTTAAACAATTTTTGCTATTCCCCACAAATCTAAGCAACATTTAAATATATGTAAAAATGTTTGTTCTAAGTTACTTTGAAACAGAGAAAGGTCCTCGAGTCCATGTCTTCTTGGCTGTCGGGGTCATGCCATGTCGTTGGCTGGGAAGCTGATGTTTTGCCTGTCACGTTGCAGGCTTCCTCAGCCACTGATGAGTCACTGCCCTGAGGAAGCCTGCCACATGGCAGGCGAAACATTGATCCCCAGCAAATGACGCGGCTCCCCTGACAGACAGAAATACAAGGTAGATTAGATGCTGGATTCACAAGGACATGATGTTTAATAACAAGACAGAATTTGAAATAATTTTTCACATGAAACCATTACTAGAATACTTGGTGATTAGCACACATCAACAATATATATTGGAAAATTGCTTATTATAATGCAATTTAAAGGTGCATTATCAATTTGTACAGAAATATACTTACAGGTAGTATTTAATTAAGTTATGTGTTTATTAATTATTATAGGATATTTACTTTCAAAGAACTCATCACACGGTAGATTATTACAATGTCCAGAACCCTTTTAGCTGTTAAGAAAAATAATTCAAAATAAAATGCATCAATCTTGATGCAAAATCATAAATTTTTGAAAGGATGGAACTTGCAACAACTTTTCATTCATAATAGTATGTTAGGCATCAAATGTTTCCTTGGTAGTATACATTTTCTAGAAATAAAAAAAATAAAACATTATTGCGATTTGATATCAATGCTAGCTAGCATAAAACAACGGTTCTCATTATCAAAATGAACGACATGTGTTTGATGCAAACGTTGGCTTCCGCGGCCAGAGTCATGAAAAGGCTCTTGGCTCTTCGGGAGGCACTGTAACTCTTCAGTTTGGTGGAATATGTCAGTAAAAAATTATGTACCTTTTCAATTGTTATCAATCAGATGAGCAGAATTAACAATGAATATGGAAAATAAATATTGCACTTATTGTAAATTATGAGCACAAAAATGCCCTAAATTGGTATTTCCAAAGCAACTACAGCATTGTGAACAAAAATTCACTAATTAAAGAGTTGGACGGCACACTGGTAAAAAATGTAGTTAACAAAGAAATAAAAACAAAGGACTTCAGATTACTAATAATAAGTATTTGTAGTAGATGGCAAATAGCAATGTAATGTAACCACTAACTATTCCATGCCATTAGAAATTTCTCTGATGACAGCAACATTCACAAGAACAATGGCACAGAAAAAAGCAAAGGTAAATTGTCTAAAAGTCCTGATTAGTACTTTGAAGCGACAGACTTACTGAACTTTCTAAGCATTTACAAGTACAGAAAAAATATATTTAATAAATATAACAATATACAAGTCCAACTTAAAAGAATATTTTCTTTCAGTTTAATTTTACAATATTAGTCCTCCACTTACAGTTGAGACCAGTCAAATTATTAGATTAGAGTTAATGAAAAAGACAAAAATGTAATTGCATCCTTAGATCTTCACAGTTAACTGTGTGTTGACATTACAACTTTTGAGCAAAGAAATCTAATAGGCTACCAGGTATAGGTATTCAGGAATATTGAGGAGAACATGTGTTGCATCTTGTAAATATTATTTGAAGAAAGTATCATCAAAATGAGATTAGAATCAATGAAATCAGCAAAAAAATGCATTAGAAATTATAGAAAAAGGTAAAAAATGATTTTAGTGTCAAAATCCATGAAAAATGCAAAAAAGTGATGCATAAAATGGATTATTTTCTTGTTTCATAACACAAAATGAATTTCTATACTTTACAGCATTTTTCTTAAGTGAAAAGGAAAACAATGACATTTCATTAAAATCTGCACCCTATTTCTGAGCATAGTTTTTTTTGACCTTTTCTTCAGTTTCTTTTAACTGTAAATGGAACATTTTGCTGTGGGAGTCATGTTAGGAAGATATTTTCCAACTTTCTTTTGTTTTGTGGCATGGAGTATAGTCAGGCATGAATACAAAGTTTTTCTAAACTACTCATTTACTTGAGAGAACCATTGGTTCATTAGGGCCTCTAGGTATTGGATGTGCCTCACTGTAACATTAATTATGGATGTGTTTCCAGTGCCATGAACAGACAACACACTTCAACCCATCACTTTTGTCAGGTTCTCGGGGTACATTATAATATGATAAATCTATGAAATATATTTAATCTAATAATTTGGCCACCTCTGTATATAATTGAATATTTGTATATCCTTTTTCCAAGTTTTTGGGTGTTCTTCATTTGGTACTTTAACATGTACTCTTATTGCGCATATAAAATTTACAAGATTAAAAGAATATTATTATATTTTTCAGAAAGCAAGAGTTAATTTTTGGTTGGAAAATTATTTAAATTTAGGTTACTTTTTTCATTATACCTTTGCTTCACATATTCACAATAATTTCAATAATATTATATTTTAAACATGTACAAAGCACATTTTCTATTCTGTTTGTCCCAAGGCACTACTAGAAACAGTAAAAAATCATAGCTACAATGGTATTCCTACTTTCAACTATAATAAAACCTGCTCAAATGGGCACCTTGATTTTGTGGTGTACTCTAATAATGGCCATTTTTTCATGGAACCGATTGATTTTTACATAAGACACATGTAAATATTTTGCCTTTTCACCGGCTACCTTGACTCAGTGTCTTGGTGCATAGATTGACCTTTATTAAGCAGTCACTTCAGGCTATTGTGAACAATGAGAAGAAGAAAAGGGGTGTAGATGGCTGCTGGTTTAATATCTTCCTATGAAGTGCACATTGTCTGATTGCTTCGAATAATGAGTCTATGACATTCAGTCTCTTATCTCGCAAGGGAGCTACTTTCTGTTTGAAGTAACAACAGATAATTTTATTAAATAGTATCTCTCAATGTAAGAAAAACATATTCATTCTCCTATTTTAAAGCATTCCTATGGTTTGCTAACTCTTACTTCCATAGGTGTCCGTACTGGTGAGGGGGGGAACTCTCCAAATAATTTAGCAATCCCTAAATGGTTGAACACAAAATCATTTTTATTTATTAATAGCTCATTAATTAGCTTCCTTTTTTAGTATGCTTTACTTATTTGAAGGTAAAATATATGCTAAGTAAACAAAATGTTTAAAGAAAAAGGGGGCCCAGGAATGTAGTTGCTTCCTCTTGTTTTACACTGTGCATGCCTATTGGTTTTTCCCTTCAATGAAAATCTTTTAAGGGCTCATGATCATGCCATGCGTCATTCACTAATCGAAAGGAGACTTGCTAACGCATTTGTCAGATAGCCCTGCTGTTAAGTTTCTCCAGGATATGAATTACATCCTCAAGTCTAATTTGTTTGTTTGATTTGACAAGGGCAGAAAGTGAGTCTCTTGACTAAGAGCATGAGTGCCAAGTCAAGGGTTTCTTTTGATATTAGCAGAGAAGAGGCAAATGATCCTAAATATCTTGTTTAAATTAATTTCTGAGATTTATGGTAATTAAAAATATTAAAGAGGTTATGCTCCATTTCACAACAATAAGCACAATTAGATTTGATTTTTGTTTCCAGTAACCTCATAATCTTTATTATGCAACACCACCTATAAATAGCCAATTTATAACACAACTATTGGTGATTACTGAAGTCAGGTTTCACTGTATTGCAAAGGAATACTGATTTTTGAACAAGTATTTTACAGCAAAATGTTAAAACATGGCTAATAAAAATTGTGATATTGTAACTAATCTATTAGTTGAATGACACAGATTATAATGTGTTGTACTTTGGTATATTCAATTTAGATCACCACTTATTTTTTTAATAATTTATGTCAACACATCTTACAGCAGAACAATCTTGAAGGGAGAAGAAAGAATGAAGAATGGCATCTGCAGATTCTAGAAGTGGATTAGGATGTTTGTGATCAGTGCCTTGAGAATGTGCTAAAAATTACATTTTTCAACAACCAATTAAACAAAACCCATGAATTGTGGACGGTTTGGATACTATTGTTAACAGAACATCAATGAATAAATATGTAAAATGTATAATATTTTGACCATCTTCTTCAAACACAGATACTTTTATGGAGAAGTTCAAAATGCAGTTCCCTGCACAACCACAAATAAATCAGTTCATAAGCATGAAATAATATAGTTCCATGTTTTCAATTTGCTAGAACAAATATTTAACATAAAACTCGTATTTAACGAGGGAAGAAAAATAAAAATAATCCTTCACACATTTTCCAGATCACAATACATTTATGTGGTAGGTGACTCAGCTTTGCACATTGCATACCTGGTTTTAGAATATTTACATAATACACACTTTTCACTCCATTATCAATACAGTGAAAAACTGTCAAACAGTCTGTCAGACAAACTGTCTTTCAGTGTCAACATCAACTTAACCATCTTAATATCATATGGATCTAAATGGTAATTTCCAGTTTTTACATACTAACAAATCGTAAAGCCTTCTTACAAATTACAATTTAATAACAGAACGCTGCATAAAATACCTCATTTAAACTTCTTGGATGTATCACTTTTCATCCTCAGACTGGAGGTATTTCAGCAACACTTCTGTGGGCAGTTTTTGTCAGCTCAACAATGTTAATAGGAAATTTTCTATTACTGCTTGAGCTGAAATAGAAAGATCATATGACTTACTTAAATATAAATTTCATGATTATTTGAGTTAATTACAAATCAATGTATTCTGTCTTTGGTACAACAAACAAAATTCAGTAATAAACCACTTTTATTTACAATTATTTTAACTGAAAGACATGTTTATTTAGTCCATAAAGTCTGCAGTTAAAATTACACGGTACATTTTAAAGTTATTGATGTACTTAAATAGTTTTTGAACTTTTACCTTTCTTATTACTACTTACTTTCTTAGTACAGATTAAAACAGACAAGAATTGTGTAAAACAGACCTAAACTGTACTAAAACCACTACAGATCTGTAAAGATATTACAAGACAATCATCTCTATAATAAGTTATGTGATTTTAATTATTTACCTGGTGACATAAAGCATAAACATTTACATTCAAATAATTTTAAAGAGTTAAAAAAAAAAAAAAAGAAAAAGAAAAGGTAACTAAATTATGTGAAAATTCAGTTAAAAATTTCCTTGACTGCCTCAAGTGAAGGCCAATTAATAAATTAAACTGTTTAGTTCTTATAGGAATGTTTTTAGTATTATTTTTGTTACTTGTCAATTTCAGAGATCTCAAGGCAGCGACTAAATTCAACCTAGCTGACAAGCTGGTGTCAAGAATCCTGCCATTGTCAGGAGTCAAACTTATCACCTCCTGGTCAGAGGAACTGCAGTGACACCAATTGATGCCCTGAGCCACCTCTCCCGGTCCATATTCAGGAAGACTATATTAAATTATTTTAAGCATACCTAAACTACTGCCTTTTTGCACAGTTAATCCATAAGCTGAATCACCATTGAGATTAAAGAGGGTCAGGTCAGCACCTCGAAGTAATAACTCATTTGTACAATGAGGATGGTCTCCATATGCTGCATACATAAGCGCAGTATTACCAACCTGAAATGATAACACAAAATTCATTCAGTAATTCTCAATTTTGTCCAAAAAAATTCATTACAGATCATCACATGTTACATAGCTTAAAATGAAGATTTATGTCAAGAGTCAAGAAATTTGGATTTGTCACAACAGATGTGACTACTACTTACATCGTCAGCATGATTAACATTGGCTCCTTCTGTGAGCAATATTCTCACAACATCGCTGTGTCCTCCAGCAGCTGCATATAGTAAGGCTGTCTCACCTTCTTTACCCTGTCTATCAACAGATGCTTTGTGCCTCAGTAAGAGTTGCACTGTAGGAACCTGTCCATAAGCACTAGCCCACATCAGGGCACTAAGTCCACTACTGTCAAGAACATCCACATCACTCTCTGAAACAATAATAAATAACAGTCATGTAAATAAAGTAACCAAGATTAGACATGAGCTTCATTTACAAAAGCTCTCATGTCAATTAATCTAGAAACATTAGCTCATTGTTGAAGATTGAAAAAACTAATAATATTTTAAGGTGCCTTCTACACTTTTTTTTAGATCACTATCAGAATATTACCTTGCTGAATATCAAGTTCAGTTATTTCACCCTGGCCAGCACGATGATGAAACCCAACATCAGTCTGCTCAGGAATGGGTGTTTCAGTGGGAATATTTCCCCTTTGTAGATTTGTCAACACAGTAGTTGGCTGTAACAATAGCACTTAGTCAGATCAATATGGTCTGAAGTCACCAGATAAATGCATTGTTCTCAACAAGATAACTAATAGACTAGACTTGTAGTATTAAAAAAATACCTTGTACGGTTGAAATGCACTTTTTCTTGAACCATCTTGCCAAGATCCTGGCCATCTCAGTCTTAAATCATTTAACCTTGATGAAACTTTACCTCCTGGAAGGGAAGGTGTTTTAGAGTCACCAGGGCCGTTTTTATTTTTACTATCATCACTTGAAAGCTCTGCAGGTGGCTCAGGAGAAGAGTCAACGTCTTGCTTCACAATAACTTCCTTCTTCGCATTATTTGACATGATATATCGTTTTTAACCTTATGCACAGGCCAGAATATCAAGAAACCATCGCATTATTTTCACACTTCCAATTGCAATTACAGAGTAATGTATTGTTTTCTTTAAGTAATGTCACAAATGAAAGTGTTACCCAGTTGTCACTATCTGTATTGCACAGCAACATGATTTTTTCGCCACATATTAGTAGTCTTCCCTCGTTGTTTACTGATTGTTTACGATAGATTGGATTTTGTTATGTTGCCTAACTACAAATGAATTGCGTTGAGCAGAGTTGGCTAAACTGACCGGTTGGTGGGAATTTTGAAGCACAAAGACATGCGATCACTTTCAAAATAGATTCGGTATCAACGTGAACTATTATTTTAGAAATAGATTTCAATGTATATTTCGATGATAATTTGGAGAATAAATGGTTTTAAAAGAAAATTTTCAATGAAAATACAATTAAGAAATTTCGAATATCACTTTAATAGGATTTTTACATCTTTAGGAATATTCACGCTCAAATAGTTCATAGAAAAGAAAGAAAGAAAGAAAAAAAAAACATCCACGTTCACTAAAGCGCTGCTATTCGTGGTAGGTTCGTTTTGATAACTTGAAAGCTAAAGCTAAAAAGAAGTTGAGAAATCGCACGTATCACAAGTTTTTGAACACGAACAAAATTACAATACGTAATTTATGCAGCTGGGAAGCATAGAAAGTGAAGAATACCTAAAAGGATAAATATTAAAAAATATAGTTGGAAATCAAAAAAAAAGTTTTATTCAGTAGTTTATGGCTAGCGAAAAATAATTCGTACCTAATGAACCCGAAAATAAAATTTTAGGGCGTACGTCACTCCGTTTCTGAGTTATGAACGATTGTAACGTGTATTGATATATTAGTGATTGTTTTATGATAATCTCTTCATAGTATGATTTACAAATTTCTGTAGTTTTCGTTTTAAATTTGATTGACACATATCTACACATAGACTTGGGGTGAACTTCCTACTTAGTTGGGATTTGTGAGAATGACTAAAAATTGAACAAATACTTCATATCGCTCGTATTTCCTTAACGTATTTTACTTACAAGGAATATGTAACAATGAAACATGAGTTTTCTTATCCGATCGCTTAAAATAAAACTCATATTAAAAGGTGTATATTAAAAATATTTTAATCGCAGCCTCCAGATCTCTCTTCACAAAGCCTGACGAAGAGAGCCAAATCACTCAAAAAGAAAAATTAACCGTTTGCTACGTAAAAAAACAACAGTACATTCTACTTTCCAAAGATCTGAATAGCTGATCAACAATCCGAAAAAATGAAGCTTTCCTAAGGAAATATTGTTCGAGTAATTTCCAAAGGTACGTTTTTGGGTTGGTTTTTACTGTCGTAATCTTTACTTCATTTATTTCTTGAAATATGGTTACTTTCGTATGAGCGTATTCGTAAGAACCTGTTTCACATTTTCCTCCTTAGGAGCGTGTTTGCAAATCTGGAAGAATTTATTTTTTAAATCTTGTTCTAATCGGCTATCAAGTACAACTATATAAACTTTATTCACGGAAAGCAAATTACTTCGTTATTCTTCGGAAACTATTTCTACAATGCCTTTTGGAGGTTTGTGTTTGTTACTTATGTCTGTTATGAATTTAAATATCTCCGTATACGATTTATGAGCAAATAAAGCGTTCAGTAATCGATAATGTCTGATTTTTTGTTGGCTACATTTATTATCTTAAAAGTTTCTTGTTTTTATTTGACTCGCTACCTTGTGTCACTACCTCTTCGTAAGAATTATCATCTCTTACACGGAAAGAGCATGTCCACAAGGGTACATCAAAACAAGAGGATGGGCAACTACATTCGAGGTCATCTTTCAATTGAATATTTTTATTTACACAATTATTAATAAATTAATAAAACATAGAAGGAGAATGGAATTATGCCTTCAATTATACAATTAATAAAATTGTTGATTCTACGTTAGATAATTTATACGGTTTTATCAGAATGCCTCATTCCCAAATGTAGAACAGTACCCTAAATTGTAATGTTAAAAAGGAAAAAATCTAGATTAAACATATTTAAGTACCTAAAACGTATGTAATAGTTTTATTACATAAGGCTAAGGGACCCCTTACAAAATTTTTGGTGGCCACTACATTGGTCCCCCTGCTACATCCACTGTGCATGCGTACGGGCATGACTAAATCCAGAACTGCAATAGTCACAGGCGACCGTAGCACGTAGCACGTACTGAGGATTTTTATGAAACGACTTAGCTGATTGGTTAAAGGCAGTTTAGATATCCGAGGACAATTCGTAACTCTTAACATTGACGATCAATTTACTTGTATCCTAAAAATTATTTTACGAAACGTTTATGAATTTATTTCGTTTAGTAGTTTTGTTCCATACCTAAAATTTTGTCTTTAGTTTTATAAAAATACTGGTAGTTCTTTTTTCATTCCATTAATAGTTTGACACATGATAGAACGTTTTGTTAGTAAAAATATTGCATGAACATAATGCATTGCAAAGAACAAATTGCCTCTTCACTTTTTTCTTGCTTCCGTCTTATTTTAGTAATGTGGGGGGGGGTAGCATATACACCGCACAACTAAACGCTTTTATACTGATTCTGAGAGTATCAATATATTAATAATTTAACAATGCAATTAGTTAATTCAGAATAGCTGTTTTCAAGCACGATGGAGTAAAACTGAAGCGCCGCTGCGACATAATAGGGCGGGAGAGGGTTTTCCTCCCGTTTTAGCCTCAAGGCTAAAACGTCACCGTTCTCGGTGCACTCTAGCGCATGAAACCTCATCAAAAAATTAAAGTTAGTAAATGCACTTTGTAGAGAGTTTTATCTTCTGTGATTTCTTATTCGAAGAACATGTCAATAAAGTGCATAGTTGTCGAAATATAAGTAAAAAATCTGAAAACAGTGCAAAATTGTTAGTATTTTTGCAATTTTCTTTGTGTGACCGAAATTTTTTGACGTGGAAAACCTCATATTCAAACTCAGCACTGTATTTTTCTTCAAGACCCTCATATCCTCCGTCTCGTGTTCCAAATGACTCCTTGTAATTGATAATAATTCAAAATACCTTAGTGAGTACAAACTATTCTTAGTTAACTTTATTACCGAGAACAGAGGTGCATCCGTGTAATTCAGTCAGGCTATGCACGTTTCTGAGCAGGTGGGGTAATAGCGAGAAGCGAAGGACCAGCAAAAACGTAATAGAATGTTCAAGAAGATCTCACACTGTAGATTACGGCGAGAGGAGCGTTTCTTTGAGGCTTTAGGCTTCAAATTTAGTTTCAAAGGCACTAGAACGTTTCGTTTAGGAGTTATTTAACGAAAAAAGATGCTGTTGAGCGATGCGGGTTGCATTTGACATTAATATTTAGATTGATTAAAAAATTAAACAATCCTTCATATGTCTAAAGACAAAATGCAATTCGTCATGTCACGCGAAAACAATATTTCTTTAAAGATCTCATTTATAAAGATTGGTGAGAGCCGCAAAAGGTATCTATACTACTGATATAATATAGAAGGCTATAATCAGGGCTATAATGTACCAGACCAAACAAGGACCACTTGTTATTTTTGCACAATGCCCAAGAACCAGCCTTCGTGATTCTAATCAAGTAACAAAGAATATAAGATTCCTTTAGAAAAGACTAAGTTACTTAAAACACTCCTTCAGTGCAAGTACTGGAAACTAATCGAGTCCATATCGTGAACGCCGTTCCGTCACCTAGTTGTTGAACGACACGTTAATGAGGGCATATCGGTATATCTGGTAGGGATGGTTCATTTAACAGAAATTGACTTCGGTTTTCTTAAACTTTTGTTTCTCCCCAAAATGCGCTGTCACATCTCGAAACAACAGAAGTTATGATATTCTTATTCGTCCTTGTTCCTCGTTCGTATGGTGTCCTTGTTCGTCCAGCACCGCGAGTCGTAGCCGATTGTTTTATTAGGCAACCCCCTCGACGTTCATGTGTTAGAGGCTTTCGTGATGCAGCAACCCCTATAAGCGTTAACGCGGAGGAGGAGATTGAGAAAGAAGAGAAGGAGAAGAAAGAGCAAACGGAGACGAAGATGATGAAGAAGAAAACAAACAAGGAGAAAGCTATTGATTTAGTCTAATATTATGTGCTCTATATTCTCTTAACGAATTATGTATACGTACTAGTTAAATTTGACGTCGCTGACACTAAATTGTTTTAAAAGTATTTTCATGTGTTGAAAATTTCTAAATTTGCTGCATAGATTTGTTCAAATAAGTTCTTACAGACTCTAGCATTGAACCTACCAATGAATCGTAGTAGCAGCTAATGTTATACTTCCGTATAAAATTTCCTAACATCCTATGACCCTGCATGTTACCTTTATACGTTATATAAACTGGTAATATTGCAATTTTAAAATTGTAATAGCCGCAAAATATACTTGCAGGAATGGAGTATATGAATATAGAAATTAGCTTCATTTTGAACCTTAATTTGCAAATATGCACAAAAATTCAGGTGAAAGATCACCTGTAAGCTGTTCTGCAGCGTTATTCTCTTATCCTACTATAAAATCATTCTCAATTAGTTCCGAAAAGTTTGTGACAATACCTTCTACATTTACATTTGATTCTTCCCCCATATTTGCACCCTTAAGTATGTAAATGTGCACAATTGAATATGCGTGGGCTTCCGTTATCTAACATTACTCACAGTTCTGGTTTTATCAGTATCCACCTGGCATCCTTAAAATTTAATATCTTCTAAAGTAACACTATACAGAGGTGTTTTAAAATTTAGTATTAAAATACGTTAATAAGGACGAAACTCTTCATTTCTTATGTTCAAAGTAGCATCACTATTGACAGTTCTGCCGCATGTTTCTCATGTTCGAGAACAGTTCTGACATCGACGTAGAAGAAAATTATGGCGTCGTGGACCGAAAATTAGGGGGAGTAATCAACGCCATCTACATAGATCTATTTATGTGGCATTGGTTTAGTTGTCCATCTACCCACTGAGATCACAGCGCTAAAACATGCAAAAATACGTTTATGGAGTTTTTTCGAATCTTCTGGCCGGATCTGGCACAAATTATCAGTTTTCCACCAGGAGGCAGAGACGCATCGAATGACTCCTCACGTATCTGGATTGGTGCAAAGGGTGGTCTAACCGTCAGTGATGGATCCGCATAAACGCGCACATGCTCACACGCACACTCGCACTTCCTCAAATACTTCAATGCACATATTGCGCATTCACGTCTTTATTGCTTATGAACCTCTTGGACGACGGCGCTTCAACAGTTGGTGAGGCGTTTATTACATTGTCTCATGTCAACCACTCGCAGACAATTTTCCTCGTAAATTGAATCCGAGAAGAATGAGCAAAGTTTAATTTGAAAAACAAAACAATTGTTGTAGTTTCAAGCTACGTTACAGTTGCAATGGACGGAGTGTACAATACGACTTCTCTTCCAGTTACATTTGCTGAATTTCGACCCAGAATTCTTATTCTATTCATTACCGTGAGTTAAAGCAGAAGCGAAGAACTGGAAAACAACTCCGCTTCAGTCCCGTCGCGATTTCATAATTCACTCCACGTAGCACGACATCGATCTTCGTAAGACAAAGAGTATCTCATTTAGCCTTCTCGCGGCTACGATTCGCAAAAAAATATGATCCGTATTTCAATCTCGTGTCGTGTCTTGTCGTCTGTGTCGCAAGCCCCTCCCCAATTCCGGCGCGCCGTTCTTCTGTCCCTTTTCATCCCGTCTGTCTCTCGCCGCGAGTCACACGCAGCTTTGTCGCGCCCATCTCACCCCGCGTTGGCAAGACAGTATCAACCCCGTCTACGCGACGAAACAAAAGCCATTCAAACGCCTCCTGCCTGCTGCGCGCGCGGCGCGGCCGGCGGTGCTCTTGCGACAGCCGCGAGGGGGGGGGCGGCGCCGGCCGACACCGTCCCTGCGCCCTCTTTGCGGCGACAGCGCCCTTAACTGGCGCGCGCGGCGGCGCGAGTCGGGCGCGTCGGGCCGGGGCGTCGCCTGCAGGTCCTCGCAGCCACCGGCATACGCTCGGGCGGACTGACCCGCCCGTCCGACTCCTAGCGCCCCATCCACGGCTACATGCACTAGGGCGCCGGCAATTCGCGGTAACTAAACAGCTATTGATTGTTTCATTGTCTCGATACAATATGTACACTTTGCTAAAGGAAGAGAAGTGTACGATTGGAATGTCGACACTGTTGCACCGTCCCCCATAGTCGACCACGAATTAGGAAGACAATTTTTAAGTGCAATTTGGGCGCTATGCCGGGTGGTCCAGGAATAAACTGTGTATACTGTGGCTTACGCATGGTTTTTCACTTTTTTCTTAGTACTTGAATTGAAACTTTTCCGCCTCAACAATTGCCCACTTAGATCCGTAGACTCTAATCCCTTTTTTTAAAAACTTCATTTAATAGCCGAATATTTTATAATACATTTCTCCATATTAGTAATAATTCGTGCTCCACTTTCATTACAAAATACAGTATTTTGATTTAAGTAACCTCGAGAGATAAGTATATCGTCCAATGTGTTTCTTTTCTATTTCGCCCTCAAGGCTTGAATCCCTCTCGATGTTTTGGAGTCCACCCTACACTCCCTTTACTAGCTCTTCTTAAAGGGATATTCAATAATACGGACGCATTCGTAGCTCCTGAAAAAGCACGTCGTATGCTGACAAACCCATACCATTAGTAATACTTATCTAACCTCCTTGCACTGACTTAAGCAACTCCTCCAATTCCTCTGTCTTAGGACGGCGCAAAGTGGCCTCCGTGGCTGGGTAACTTGCCTTGGTCACATATATCATCTTCGTCTAACATTGGCCTAAATTGAGAAAAGTCTTCATTGCTCGAAGCGGCCCTTCAATGCGTCCTGATATAGTTTTTACGATGTAACTGGGTTTAATCATCCTAACTTGAAATAAAATCATGTCCCAAATGCTGTGAGAGTATTCCTTTCCTATCTACTCCGTCCTCGCCTCGGCATCCTATGAGCACCTACCTTTCTTTGGCTTACGTCGCATTCCCCGGTCCCGCGGGTAGAATCTTCTCCAGGAGCGCTCTCAGAGGTCCTTTCCGCGTTAAGAGCCGGAAAGGAAGAAAACCCGTATTACACCAGTTCGACGAACTTGGGCATTGCCAATTAAGCTTTACGACAGTCGGGTAAGCATTCTTTTCGCCATTCTGCTATGAGCCAAGACCTGGCATGTACAATGCAACTTTGCCCGACAGACCCGTTCTGATGATGGTCAATCTTGCCCAATATGTCAGTCGCGTTGCACTCTCAGCCGGCTTCCAATCGTTCCACAACAAGCGCTCCATCCTTTATTCCAATCGCGTGCTATTCACTTCCTGCCCGAGTCCACGTGTCGCGAGTATAGCGTCAGTCTTAACTTTTCAATTCCACTCAACACCAAATACCTAGCTACAGATGCTGGTCCTGAGTAACACGCGGCACAGCAGCACGGCACAGGCAGTAACGTTTTCGCCCGGCGCTACGGTCCGGCGGGCTTTTCCCAGGCTTTGGCGCAAGAGCCGCGCGGGAAGGCTGGGGCGCGCCGCATGCAGAGAGCCGGGAGTGATCGTATGAGTAGGTGGACGTTGAACAAATTGTTGGCGTGGTGGAAGGCGGGGTGCCACGTGGGAGGCGAGAGGTGGGGAGGGGAGGGCGCGGAAAAGGGAGCAGACTGCGGGGGATCGTGGCCAACTAAAATCCGCGCGAGGTTAACGTCTTGCAAGCGCGCCCCCCCGCCCGCCCCG
>BOPP01000182.1:1992139-2014477 GCA_017312745.1 Gryllus bimaculatus
AAGAGATCGGTGTCCCCCCACGTCTCCCTGCCGGCGCACGCCGCCGAGCACTCTCGTCGGCGCGCCCTCCCCTCCCACGCCTCCCGCATCCCCTCCGTGCTCGTTTCTCCTGCCTGCACCGCTGTCGCCCTCCGCTCCCCCCTCCACGTCTCCCTCACGCCACGCCTCCGACACTCTCGCCCGCGCCCCCCTCCTCCCACGCCTCCCGCTATCCCCCGTGCTCGTTTCCCCCCCTGCCTGACTTTTCGCTGTGCCTCGCCCCCCCTCCACTCCCTCACCGGCCCACGCCTCCGACACTCGCTCGCGGCGCGCTCCTCCCACGCTCCGCATCCCCCGTGCTCGTTTCGCTCCTGCCTGACGCTGTCGCCCTCACCGCCTCCCCTCCACGTCTCCCTCACCGGCCCACGCCTCCGACACTCTCGGCGCGCGCCTCCTTCCCACGCTCCGCATCCCCCCGTGCTCGTTTCCTCCTGCTACGCGCTGTCCCGCCGCCTGCCCCTCCACGTCTCTCCTCGCCGCCCAGCCTTCCGACACTCCTCGCTCGCGCGCCCTCCTGCCCACGCCTCCTCCGCATCCCCCGTGCTCGTTTCCTCCTGCCTGACGGCTGTCGCCCTCCGCTCCCCCTCCACGTCTCCCTCACGCGCCACGGCTCCGTACACTTCTCGCCCGCCGCGCCGCTCCCTCCCACGCTCTCCCAGCATCCCCCCGTGCTCGTTTCCTCCTGCCTGACCGCTGTCCCCGCCGCCTCCGCATCGTTCGCCGTCTGCGCTGGAGGTGGGGCGGCGCGGGAAGGCGGAGGTGGGGCGAACGGCACGCGCCTGGATGGGTGCGGGGCTTTTGGGGTGGAGAGCGTTGGTGGGACGAGATGCGTGGGTGGGCGATCGGCCTGGGAGCGTGCTGCCGGGAGGAGGCGTGGGCGACGGTGCTGTGTGCGGCTTGGCGCGGCTCGCCAAGGCGAGCGCCGTACGCGGCGGTGCGGGTGGGGCAGGGCACGTGCCGCGGCGTTGGCGCGCGGCGCGGGTGGAACCTTGTGATCGGTGAAGCTTGGCAGACAGGTAGTGCGCGCGGCGTCGGCGGTTGGCTACGAGAGGACGGTGGTGGGTTGGACGGCGTGGGTGGGTCGGCGTGGGTTGGACGGCGTGGGTGATTGGTTTTAAGGAGGACAACTAGCGTAAATGTTGCGGGTGAACAGCATGAACACCACGAGTGCATTACTTG
Source organism: Gryllus bimaculatus (assembly GCA_017312745.1). NCBI lineage: Eukaryota > Metazoa > Arthropoda > Insecta > Orthoptera > Gryllidae > Gryllus > Gryllus bimaculatus. The sequence continues at coordinate 1,993,358 of BOPP01000182.1, forward strand.
AGTGTCGTGTGGGTGGACGGCACGGGTGAACTGCATTCTGTTTTGCTTGCAATGCGTGCATGAACGGCGTGGGTGCACGTCGGGGTTGGTCGGCGTGGGTGGAGCCCGGGCGGGCGGCGAGGGAGGGCGACGAGGACGGGCAACGTGTGTGCACAGGGGGGCGGACAATTGACTGGTCAGCGTGGGCGCACGGGGTGTCGGAGGGCTGTGGGAGGCGCGGTGGGGGACTGCAAGGGCAAGAATGCCGGGCGCCCCACAGCCGCCTCGCAGCGCCTCTTTCAACCGCCTGTTTTGTCCTCGCAGAAAGCGGGCGCACATAAAGAACTCGGGATACTACCGCGCGCGCGCCGAAAGACGAAAAGACTCTTTTACAAGTGTGAGGAGAAAGCGTCTGGCACGAGCACGCAACTGTGATGAACCTTTCCGGTCGGGACGCAGTTCGTATATCAAGATAAAATGTGATCAAATCATTGCTTAGAATGTACGTTCAGCTGACGATTTTCTAGAAAGATGTAAGTATGTCTAAAATGATTGATATCCATTACATTTTTAATTATTAAAGTCTATTTTCTCGATTATCTCGGAATTAAAAGTTTTAGAGAAAAGTCACATTTCTTTAAAAATCGATTTAAATTTAACTTTTAGCCTTCGAATTTAAGATTATCTTGTCTGCATACAATTATAAAAAAATACTTCAGGCAAGATTATAAAAGTATTCGAAATCCATCTCGATAAACCCCAATACCAATACAGTAAATATATTAATAATAACAATAATAACCAACACTGTAATTCTTATCATCAAACCAAATGGAATATAAAACCATCTGGAGGAATCAACTGCATACGATCCAGATCAGATGTGCCGGTATACAGAATGCTACAACAGGGATCAATTATTACAAAAAAGGCATGTAACTGCTGGATGTATGGACTGCCGCGCTGCTGGAAATATCGTGAAGCTTGTATGGACCATCGAAACTCGTGCATTGTCACTAAGTGAAGTCGGCAATGCCTGGATACGTTAAGGGATATTGCATAGATACTTACTCTCTTCAATTCTTCTAAGCAGCATTCCTGCTCTTCACAACAATTCTGCAGAGGGTCCACTCGGGTGCAACATTAAAAATCGGATATTTGTCCCAATATCTCCCGCATCTCCCGCATGTATGATGTCAAATTGTGTGGAAAGCCAATTACAAAGCTTGACTTCTTGCTAATCATCGTGCGCGTAATTTGTATTGATATTGAAATTACTTTCGGTGTTGAGAAAGACACCACTCTCAGAGGCCGCCCGGGTAGATTCATCAACCAAGACATTTTTGAACGATCAGACCAGCGGTAAGATAATGAATTCATGAAGGGGATGTCGTCCTTCAGAAGGCCAACAACATCTGCCTTCAAGTTCTGAACAAAGCCTCATCGGATTAAAACGTTAAGCTGGAAAACTTCTCGGAACCAATCTAAACGGTTGTAATCGAAAGCGTAATATCAATATTTATTTCACTTGTACTTATTTGTAAACAGAATTCAGCTCCGATGATAGTCATTATGTAATTGAAATATACATAAGTTATTATATAATTAGATAGCTAGAGAACATCAGTATCTCATTAATTGTGTACCAATTACGTCTAAGATGTGGGATAAAATAATAAAATATAAGTTAATATTAATGACGCCTTTTAGAATTACATGTAAATTCTTTCGGAGGCGGCGTTTTCTTAGTTCAATTTCTAAAAATTCACAAACAAGATAATAATTACAAATGTACTTTAAAAAATTTACGAAACTCAATTATAATAACAGTAATATACTAATAAAAACAATAATAATATAAAACGTTTAATTTTAATGCAAAAATATTACATCTTATTTATTTTATCTTAGAAATTTCAGACATTCTGAGGTAATGTCACGAGCACCACTGCAAGAATTTGTTCCAATTTTGAATAGTTCAATGTATAAATAAAAATTTACGTAGATCTGTTTTTTTATTTTGCTCAATTTTTGAACCACGCGTGTTAGATGTAGACAATCTTACCCGCACCTTCGCCCATGAAGGATCGAATCACATTGCTTTGAATAATGTACAAAGGTCCGATTTCTCTCTGCGTTTCTCCAAAGATATATTTATTTAATTTTCGCCATTAACTATTCCTTAACGGACAATTAGCCTACTAATGCACTGTTAAACTTTTCAAGGGGTGCCTTGTAGTTTGGTTTACAATCATTACTGTATACGTGCGTTTTTTGTTTTGTTTTACAATTGAAATTTCATCAATATAATATTTAAATCTTAAGTTCGAGAAATGATTTTAATTCTGGATGTTAATTTGCAGATATGAGTGCTAATGAAATTGGGCTGGTTACAATTTTTGATTATTTTATTTTATGTATCACTTCCGCGTGTTTCAATCGGCACATCAGGATAGCACAAAAATGCTTCCAATAACAGCAAACTGTCAAGAATAGCCATGAAATTTTATACGAGGTAAATGGGTATTTAATTTTAATTGATCGATTAGTGATTCCGGCCGTGTCAATCGTAAGCGCATTAGTCCCGTAAGCGTAGTTCATGTTTTCCTTGGTAGGTGACGGTGATCTTCCCCCGCTGGAGGGCTAGGTCTGGGGCCGACCTACCGTCGGTCACCGGGCTATATCTAAAAAGATATCTCCCCCCTGCGAGGCTAGCTCTACGCTCTCGAGGGTCTCCCGACATGTGTGGTAGGGCAGTGCGTATAAGTGTACGTAAGCAAAGTGTGAGGATAGAACAAGAAAGAGGAAGGAAAGATCGCTCGTGGTCCGTGGCCCGTTTGTTAGGGTACTGCTTCGGCATTCGCCGGGTGTTGATCGGAGAAACCACGTAACACTAACGATTAAAGTAGCCGGCCGCGATTGAATAGGCCTAGCTGAGTAGCAAGAATCGAAAATCCTGCCACCGTGAGGAGTGGAGCCCAATGACCTACCGGCCAGAGGCACTGCAATGACCTCGTTGATGCCTTAAGCCACCTCAGCCGGTGGCATTTTATCTTATGAACTGGGCGTTAAGAAACCGGGTGCTGGATACGATGCTGCAGGTGCAACATAAAATGCTCATCAAGGAAATGCCGGCGGCGTGGCGAGGGCGGAAGAGCCGAGAATGCGGCGTGGGCGGCGCGGCGCGCGACTCCTTTGTTCCGCTAATGAAGAGTCGGAAACCGCCCGCCGCCCTATCGCTGGGATCAATCTGCCAATCTGGGTGCCTTGCTGCCGCCCACGCCCAGTCTCTCCCCGCCAGCACCACCGCTCCGCCCCGGCTTCAGACCCGCCCGCCCCGCCACCAACCCGCCGCGCTCCGGTCATTCGCCCGCTCCCTACAGCCCCTCCTCCGCCCCCGCCTTGCCTCCCTCCTCCCCGCCCTGCAAACTGCCATCCCCGCCCCCAGCTCCCGCTCCCTGGCTCTCACACGCGCTGCCTCGCCTGCGGCCAGCGAACCCTCCAGCCAACCGCAGCACATCTGCAGCAGCTGCAGCCACAGCGGCTGAGAGTCTCACCCTACCTGACGTCTAAGCAATCTAAAGCTTGCAGTATCCGAATCACAAAAACCTACAAGCATTTGCTTTTTAAGTCTCATATATGATATTTCAGAAGAGTCGAAAAATCTGATTTACACAAATCTGTTTTTTTTTAAATTTTGGATTTGGATTAAAAATACCTTCAGACATTTATTTCTAGCGTATTTTACTCCTTCGCCCGTTGTATATCTATTCATAAAAGAATCAAGTGTTTTTAACGTGTAAAGAGCCTAATGTTTGAGATCAGGACACTGAATGTTCGTTTTAATTGTCCTTTTGGTCTCGTTATTTTTATCGTTTGGGTTTTGCTAGCTTAGATTTGATAATACATCTACAAGGTCACACGCCCATTTTCGAAGGATTTTATTTTGACGGTCACTTGGCTGGGATTCATTTTAAACGATATCTTAGACGAAAGTGTGTCCCAGAAAAATATTAATAAAGGGGAGGTTCGCAATGCTTTCCAAATAACTTAGACTACATATTACAACTTACTTGTATTTGTACGGATGCAAGTTAGAAGAAATTGTCTGAAGGATCACATATAATAATTAAATTTTCTAATAACAGTAGTTATGTGAAATGCAAACCAGACAAGATCTTGCCTTGCTTGTACTGTCGATTCTTCAAAGAAAGCACTGGTGCTTAAATATAGCTAACTTCGTTTTGGTTGTGAAGATACGTGCACCAATCGCTGCGTTCCAGAATTAACTCGGTGCATTGGAGCTCATCGGACTGACGTCACCCGCCAACGTTCACGCTTACTGGGCACTGTGTGCGCATGGCTGATGCCGCCTACAAAAAGTGCATGCATGAAGATGCGCGCCTGGTTCGCTGTGTTTCAGTTGGAGGGCAAGAGAACACCGGGTAATGGGGTGAAGGCGGCTCCACACATTCGGTAGTCGGCGGGTAGCGAGCGACCGCTTGCCGAATCCTGAGCGGTGTGGAAGAGTTGCTTGCTATTTGTCGAGCGACCAACATTCGGTGCTCCCCCTTTCCACAGCGTGTCAGTCTTTTGCACACATCAAGGAATCTAACACCTGCTCGGGATTTGGGGATCAGTAGCTCGCTGCTCGGCGATTACCGAATATTTTTATTATTTATTTAATAGGTAATTATTACAAACGAATTAGATTACTTGATCCTATGTGGCTAGGCCGAAGGCCTTTGAGTCATTACAATACCTACATCCTTTCGCGTTCTAATCTTTCGAATTCTGTTATTCACCTCAAATTACCGAATATGTGGAGCCGCCTTAACATTTCTCACGGTTTTAGAGAAAAATAATGTACTCGTACTTTACATCCATGATAAAAATTATTTTTCCCGGGTTGCTTTGTAAAAATATTAAAGAAATTAAACATATTTGTTTCAGGCCAAAAACATAGTTTTAGAATAGATTTATCTTTATTGATGAGAAGTGAGTAAGAATTTTATTGAATGAAATGAAAACCAATATATTATACTTCTCGAGCGCAAATACATATTTAGAATTAAGTACATCGAATTCAAAAGTATACTTCGATTGATGGCGATTAAGTAGAATGATGTCGAACAATGGAACAACATACATCTACATTTTCAAGAGTATTCACCTACACTTATTTCCAAAACGTAGAATATCCTGGGTGTCTCCTCCTGGTATTGTCAAAAGACTGTTACATAATGAACACTTCAGCACTGGTACATCAATATTGACATTATGGTATCAATCTCTCATTAAGTTAATTTAAACGTTTTACATTCCTACTAAACCATGATGTCAACAGTCAATATTTTAACTTTCAAGCTTTGTCATCGGAACATCGGTTGTGAAGGGAGAAGCTAGACACAGGTCTTCTCTGAGTCTTGGAGAGTGATTATCAAGACTAGCTCTTGACCGGTCTCCCGGCATGTGCGGTAGTATAGGGCATGTAACAAAGGAGTGAGGATAGGATAAGCAAGACGAAGGAAAGATTGCGCGCGGGCCGTGACCCGTTTGTTAGGGTACTGCTCCGGCGTTAATCGAAGAGCACGGAGAAGAACCGTCACAGCAGCCGTCCGCTATAATTCTCCTCGAGTCAGCAGCTGACTTGTACCTCGCCAAGTGTCTGCTGTCGAAACTCTTACCACTGTCGGGACGCGATCCCTAAAACCTCCCGAGTCAGAGGCGCTGCAGCGACATCAGCTGCTGCTCTGAGCCATCTCAGCCGTTCGGTCCGGTCCCTATTCTTGCATTTGAGCCGCCCCGTGCCAGGGCATGGTTGGCTCTAATGAACGGACCGGGGCATACGTACTACGTAAACACAGGAGCGGAGCGTCGGGGAGAAGATCCACCGCCTGCATGAGCTTCTCCGCAAGCGCGCGTCACGTGGACTCCTCGTCGGCAGCGGGTGGTGCGGGGGTGGGCGCTGGCTAATTATTTCGGGCGGCGGCACCGTTTTCGTGTTCGGCCGCGAGGGCTCTCTGCCTCTTCCGTCCCCGAAAATCCATACCGTCCACTCATACGCGGCGCGCGTGAGCGGGCAGAAAAGGGGAAAATTTTTTTTTGTTTTTTCCCAAACGGACCAAAACACCGCCCCTTCGTGGCTGCGTGCCCCCGCCCTGCGCTCCACATCCGGTTCTTCAGAGGGCGTTTTGCTGGTGGATTGGTCGTCGATTGAGTTTTCCGGGTGCGTCAATAGCTACGGTCATTAGGAGTCTAAGCATTATATATGTGGAATGGAGCGAAGTCTTCCGCGGTCATTATGTTCACGCAGTCTTGTTGTGGATGTGCATTGGCCTAGCTATAGAGGGATCGTTTGGACGTCATACTGCGCCCTTTCTTGGGCAAAGGAAGTTGAGAGAATCACGAGTGGGTTTTAAATGTTTTCTTCCCAAAGAGGTGTTGTATTTTCTTACAATAACACAATTCAAAACACTTTAAACGTCCCTAACCACGCTCTGCTACCGTATTGTATTTTATTATTATTTAAGATGTATTTATTAGTAATTATTTTTGATGTACAACATATAATAGAAGGCGGAGGTAAGGAGGACAATACTTTACAGGTACGGGGTGATTATGTATTTAATTGATATGAAGGTGAAATAAAATATTACTTTTTATCAGCGATGAATAACTTTACTTAACAAATACGTCTTAAATAAGAAGAAACTACAACAGCAGGTTGGTCAAATGAAAGCCTAGTCTTCCGCGACCGAAATCAGTGTCTACTTGGCTGTCCGGGAGCCGCGTCCTAGGCAGAGGTGCCTACGTTTCGGCCGCCATTCTGCGACCTTCCTCATTTCTCCCTGAGGAAGGGCACGGAAAGGCTGCCAAAACGTTGGAACATGTGTTTAGGACACTGCGTTTCCCGGACAGCTCAGTAGCTATGTGGGAGGGAGTACATTTTCTAAAAGTAGTTGATATCTAGACGGTTTTTTTCTTTTTGTCTGGAGAGAGAGTGATCCTTGGGTGGAAGTAGGGGGTATTGCAAAGATACTGGATTATGCTCTGCATTAAATTCGTGGAGAATCTTACAATATATTGAACAAGTATGGTTTGTTACAGATGTATCTAAAATATCTTGTGTTTCCTGAAATCGTTAGAGTAATGTGTACGACCAAAAGTAGCAATTATTTTAAAACATTTTATGCCAGAGACTTTTCGTAAGCATGAAACGGCTGAGTTAGAAATGTTGCAGCCTCAACATATGCTTTAAGCACTTAAATCCCTTTGTAATTCAACGTTGCATTAAATTTAAAGATGTTTAGAATATCAAATAATGTGATATGTTTGTCAGGAGAATTGTAAGCCGCGATCATGTGCAGATATTGCTTCATTACAAGAGAAAGAACGATTGCCATAGTCTCCAGGTCGTGAATTTGTCGCAAGTCTTTTTGATAATATGGAAAATCATTTTTAAGTGAGTGACATACACCACCTGCAACTACATTGTTTAACTGGTCATTACGATTGCACTGATAGACCAGATGTTAAATTGCAAATAGGTAAAAAAATAGGACTTGAAGCAATAATATGAGCTCTCGTTGAATACCTGAGATCCCATTAGAGTTTCAGTTTAAGAAAACGTTTCAAGGCGCAAAACTTGCATTTATAAATGCTATCAGATAATGTTTGAGCTTTTCTGTGAACATTTGCATATATTTTTCAGTGAATTTTTGAAAATAATTTGTGTTAGAATTCTCTCCATAACATTAGATTCAGTTGAATCTGTGTTGGGATTTTCAACGTTGACATATAGGTTCTGGGATTGGGCGTGGTTTTGATCATAGAGAATTTTTGTTGGAGGTGCGAAGATGAAATTTGGTATTTCATTTGTTTTGGTTAGTAATGAAAAATGATTTTGTGATGATAAAATATGACATGGGGGAGGAGAGATCATCGTTAATGGGTTTCTATCTGTTCTAGTAGAACATACTTTATTATAAAAATCACAGGCGCTCGTTGGGTGTCCGATCTGTGATTATGAGGTTTATTAGAGGATTTACTGTTTACACAAAGAGGTATACTAGACCAAGCTTTACAATCAGCGGTTGGATAATTTTGAGCTCATGTAGCACGGCTGATCTGTTTTCGACAATTGCCCTTGTCTTGATTAAAAGCCAGGACTACAGGAATTGATTTTCTGTCCTTTCCTGAAGCCGTGTGACGCGCACTGCTAGAGGATATTTCTCGATATGTTCTGATATGCTAGTTTACAATCGATATTCTTGTGCATTTATAATGAGCATGCGTTTTATTGAGTAATAGTGCAAGATCTTCCTCACTAGTGACGGTTTTAGGGGTCTGAGTAGGTATGAAATTGAGTTTTAGATGCTTATGTGGCTGTTGTGAAGTTCTAATATATTTAATGGTTTCTAAATTCACTGTTATTTTGTCTTCTAATCGGGGTAAAATTTTTATATTACTACTTCTGTAATGGTAAGTACAAATTTTGGGTAATTGTCAATGTGGTAGGCGGAGAAATTTACTGTTTCTGAGACGAGAGCGTCGGATGGAGAGGATATCCAATCTTAGATACTTCAGTAAAATCTATCGAAGCCGAAATCTATCGAGACGTCTCATTGTAAAGCTTCGTAACCCTCTCTGTGTAAACTGTCATACAGTTCATAATCACAGATAAGACACCCAAACAAGCGCCTGTTATTATCATAATAAAGGACGTTCCAATTGGACAAATAGAAACTCCTTGCGGATAATCTAGTCTCCTCAACCAAGTATAATTTCATTATCATAGATTACTTTTCCATTAGTACCCAAAACAAATGAAATATCAAATTTCAACATCGCGCCTCCAACATTCATCTTCTAACTCCAAAATGCGGCCAAACCCAGAACCTACATCTTAACATTCAAAAGCTAGTGATGTAAAAAAACGTACATTTTCGTCCATATTTTCACAAAAAAATTACGCGAAAAGAACTCACGTTTTCGGGAAAGTGTAAATGACCTTATTTCAAAACCGGTCTTTAAGGAACAGCTTTCATTAATGGAAAAAATCTCTATCTTTATAAATGTAGTTGTAAAAAAACACCAAAAAATTTTAACTTTTGTAAATATCGAAAAATTAGGATTTTTAACGAACATGAGACCTGCGCCATTCTCTTATACATCCTTCACACTCTAACAATAAATAATAAAAAATGATGGAGCCATTTCTTTTGAAACTTCGGAACTTGTCTTAGGGCCTTCATATAGAGTACATCCCAAAATTAAAATATATGTTTCAAATTCAAGGAGCCACGACATTAACCAGATCGATTGCAAAATATCAATTTCAGATAAAATCGGCTGAACGGTTTAGCCGCTAACACTGTTCACAGACGGACGGACAGACAGACAGACGTTTGGCCGACATTCGATTTTTTTGGTATCAAGGACCCACAAAAGCATGGGTTATAGGTACACCACGTGTTAGAGAATTTTTTCTAAATTTTACAGCTGTATTTATCGACTTTTTCATTGCCTAGGGCCTGTAATATGAGTTTTTCTGCCACAAATTCGCCGTTTCTTCGCGCAGCATTGCAAAAACTTTATCTCTGATCCGTAGTGAGATATTAAATTTTTCTGGTTTAGGGAGATTTTTGTTTTACATAGGGTTGTTCATTTTATGACACATGTGATATAGAAACTTTTGTTCAGAATCTAGTAAAGTAGTAGTTAATGTAAAGTAAAAATACATGGTTTTATTTTGATTATTAAAATACATTTACTTATAACGTATTTATGGCAGAAATCACCAAGAAATGAATATTAAACTTTGTTCATTGAGAGCTTCTGAGTTTCTCTTGCTTGTATGTTTGACCTTTTCATATAAGGTTGAAGTTTTATGATTTTTCTCAATCATCGTTAAACTGGTTGTGAAACTCATAAAATTACACCAGCTCACTGACTAGTGGCTGCAGTCGGACTGTTTGATGACTTTTTCAACATACAATGTGTCAGCTCAGAGTACTATTACTTTATGATACACGTGCATGGCCTTGAGCAATGCGTCTGTTGGCGAGGGATTACAATTTTCAGCGCGGGACAGGGAGATGTGTGAGTAGATGCCGTGCCTGTACTGCTTCTCATGCTCAGAGAACCCGGAGGAAGAGAATTCTCCTATGGTGTACATCTGCAGTGACAAGCGACCCCATAGTCGAAAAGCTAGTATTGAAAATCCTACCACCGTCGGGACTCGAACCTAGGGACTCCCGGTCAGAGGCACTGCAGTGACATCAGGCCCATCTCTTCATGTCAATTATTGTTCACTTCTTAATTCGAAAAATCGATTATAGTACTATAAATTACAATACTACAGTACTATAGTTTCACACAGACAGGCACATTCATTAGTTCACTGGTAGAAGGCCAGGCATTTATAAGTAAATACACAAAGAATAAATAGAACACGGTGTATTCGCGGAAAAAGCAAAGGAATAGCCCAACGTAGGCAACCCGCTGTGCACCTCAGTGTTGCGGGAGATGTACCCACACGGAGACGCACAAGCTCAGATCTAATAAGCAGACAGAAAAATCGACATCACAAAGATGATGACGACAAATATGTTTCTAACTTCATAATTTACGTTCAGTTGCGGGGAATCCGGAAATTTAACTTCGATTGTGAAAAGAATGCGAACTTTCAGTGGAAAGAAAAAAAGTTTAGAAAAAAGAAATTTAGTTTCCAATTTCAATAAAATATTTTTTTTGAACATTGTTGAGTAGGATGTCAAGAGATAGAAATTGTATTCTCACACAAAGAGGCACATCACATACAAGTTTTTATTTCTTCAAGATAAAATAAAGGCACATCTACAGCACATTCTTTCTCGCGTTATATGTAACGGCTTCGCAATATCATAATATCAAATGAGCCGGCTAAACTGTTTCCAACCAGAAAAGAAAAATTCTCTCCTCTGAGTTTCGAACTCGTATATGTTACACCTACATTACCAATCGCACGTCGGGAAATCATTACCTTGATACATTCCATTTGCAATTTTAAACATTCAGAGATTTCCATTTACACTATTTTAAGGTCTAATTTCAAACCAAAGTTCATTAAGGATAAATTTATAACACAAATATTGTAGTTTTGGAATATAATTATTTTTTTGCAATTTTCCAAAATACAGAGTTCTTGGGAAATAAGACCTGCGTTATTTTTAAGCATATTCGCAATCAATAAAAAACATATTAATGAAAAAACTTTAAGAAATGAAAAAAATTATACCTCACATTAATTTCAAGCAATAGTTTGCACAAAAGCTAGTTTTCTTTAAATAAATATACATAACCTGTTTTTAAAATATTCATATTGTAGAATAGATTTCATGAAAGATAAAAATATCTGTTTTGATTTCGTACTTCTCCAGAGTGAATTTTCTACAATTTTTGAAAATCTCGAGAGTAAGTCGTAAACGGCATAACATCAATTTTTCACTGTTTTTTTACGAAAACTACTCATATTTTCGAAAAACTATAAACGACCTTATTTCGAGATCTGTCTTTAAAGAACAGATTTCAATAAAAATTGTATTTGTACTGTAGTAATGGAAGGCCCCGAAAAACTGAATATTTGTAATATTTGAAAAATCAGGTTGGTCAATGAAAATCATACTTGCGCCATTATAAGTGAACTTGATTAGAATAAAAAACTTGTAGATATTTTTAAGGAAATTTTGAAAATGTTTTGACGCTTTAAGTGAATACTTCTAAAAATCGAAATCTCCGTTCCAAACTAGTACGGTCTCGAATTTGTTAAAGAGAGAATTTTTTTAATCGTGCGGCGGAAATCAGCGATTTTTTATGGCAGAACTCGTATTTTAGGGCTGTGATAACGGTAAAGAAAATAATTCTTGTTTCAATATGTAGTAAAGTAGATGCTATAAGTGTTGTGTAGTAAGAATTTATCTTTTCGAATTCTTGTTAACGAAAACCGAATGTCAGCAAAACGGCTATCTGTCTGTGTCTCTGCCTATCCGTTAGTCCTTCCATCTGTTCCTCTGTCGGCCAGCGCCGGCGTTTAAACAGTTCAAATTTATTTTTTTAATCAAAACTGGTATTCACATATCGATCTGAACGGATTCGAGGCCCTGCGAATTTGCGTTAAACGCCATTTCCGTTATACATAAAAAGGATTGTACATTCTGCACTATCTGTCTACCAGCCTTTAACAGAATTTTGGTTGATACTCGTTAAAAAATGGAAGAAAAAAATTGCGAATCTAAAAATTTGAAAAATGCCATCTTTCGGAAAAGTTCTAAGATTCCAATTCCTCAGAAAACTCTGAGCAAATCCAGATGGGAAAGCACTCTCAGTTAAGAATGTTTTATATTCTCGCTAACAGAAGTTTCCCACTAATCAAGGTCCAATTTTTTCAGTTTTTACGGTATAAATTAACACACCTTGAAGACATTGTGGAGAGCAGAATTACTGGATCTGCGTAACACGGAGCATATTTTCGTTGAAATGTCGAAACTTCGACACTTTCATTAAACCACTGCTACACGCGGGCAGTTTACCTAAAACTTTTCGCATTGTCTTCGCTCGTGACTTTTCTTACAAACTTCGAGTAACTAAAGTGCGGTAGCACGTTGCAAGTGTTTTTCGGCATCGTTAAAGACAAAGAATTCGTACATTTACCACAAGCAAAAAATGTAATCGAGAAAAGACATTGTAGTCATGGTGTAGAGAAGTGTTATATATTTTATTCGTTATCACCATCTTAAAATATGACTGTAAGACTGTGACATACGCTGATATATTTCCAGTCTCGAAAAGATAAATAAACAGAGACGAGTGTATGTATTTTGGGGTATGTTTTCTATCATTGTAGTAATCTCAGAAGTAACCATTATTTTGATCATCATATATTATAGATACAAAATTACAAACTTGCAAATAAACGAATAGAACTCGTAGTAAGTACAGTATACAGGGTTAATATATTACAAAATATTAAAATCTAGTAGCCTTAACTCGCTATTTACGTAAGTTAGGTCTATTAAGCAGATTGGAATTTCACACATACACATGCTATACAGCAAACAATTCTCGTGGATGTTTTCAGTTCATTTCAGTCTGATGAGTTTTTTACATTGGTCAAAATGATATCTCCGAGAATAAGAATTTTATTTTCTTAACTATTCACTGCTGAAACAGTTTGCAGGTTGGATATTCCATTAACAATTCAGATACGTGAGTAAAGAAAAGAAAAATCACGGAAAATTGAGTATACAAATATTAAGTATGTACTAGTTTTGAAATAATAAATTTATTTTAGCGTTTTGGGGGTGCCGAGTGCTACATAGGAGGGCCGCATGTTATAATAGGTTTATCTTTACTCATACGTTTTCCTCGATTACTTCCCTTTCAATTCCAATACATCGAATTTTATGTAGAATATTTGTAAGTGTTCTGACAATCATCAAGATTTTGTACGATTTTTATACCCAATTTTCTTTTAAACAATTGTCTCTTTGTTGGAAGCTAATGGCTTCAAATACCAGGAAGTGATTTGTGATGATTTGACACCGTTTACAACAACCGTTCGCTTCCAATTCCGACACATCGTGTTTTGTATCGGAATGTTTGTGTCTCTTCTGCCAATCCCTAAAATTTTGTAAACAAATTTTTTTGTCACACTTCACTTCTTTAAGATGTTTTCTCTTAAAAGATAACTGATTCAAATAGTACAGTGTTCTGTGATGCTTTGGCACCATTTTCAACCAGTTTTCACTTCCAATTACATCTTGTGTTTTATATTGGATATTTTATTTGTGTGTGATCTACCATTCCCTAAAAAAATACATATTTCAGCACCCTTTACTCTCAAGTATAGCTTTCCCTTGAAAGATAACTGTTTCAAACAGCAGGAAGTGTTCTGCCTAGTTGGCGTGGCCATGCAAGTAATGTGCGAGTGCTCAAGCTGAGTTACGGCCGCTCTGCGGTTAATATCGCGCAAGTGCGCTGCATTACAATTTCGCGCTTCTTGTAGCTGGACGAGCGCCGGCTCTGGACTTTACCACAGCATTTATCACCGCCCGCTGCCATTTCCCGTACGAATATTATTATATAGCAATATTTCAGCGCCCGCCTCCATTATTTTTCCACAGGCGTTTGCAGTAATTGCAATTATGTAATTTGTTTTTATCGCGAAGCGGCCGTCTCCGCGAAACACGATTTCATCCACGTGCACCATAAATCATCGCGCCGCATTAACGCTTCCGGCCAATGAAAGGAAGTTAATTTCGGGGCAACGAGGGGCGCGCCGAACGGGCCGCGAAGCGCCGCGGTTGCTAATGAGCAAATCTCGCGTAACAAGACGGCCGATGTCGGCCGCACCATAACCCTAATCCAGGACACGGCGCCACTGGGTTAGCAAAGGGGAGGCCGCGGCCGCCATGTTGCTCATTAGTCCACATTCCTCGCGCGCGACTTTCTGCGTTGCGCTCGGAACGTCCGGGCCTGGCCGAATACAGGATAAATGAAACGTACTTTTAAGACAAAAAAGTATAACTTTTTCCAAAGTTTATATTTTGGATGCCTGCAAATAACGGAGTTATATGCATAAATTTAATGACTCTTCCTCCTGAACAACAATACCCTTCAACAAAAATACCCTTCGGAATTATTTCCTTTCTCAAAATAGCAAAACTATCGTAATTTTTGGTCAAGAAAAAGGAATGTGACATTTTATTTTGTTAGCTCTAGTTTTTTTCAAGTAAAAGTACTAAAAATATACTTCGTAATTCTTTATTTTCTGAATTAATTCATGGTACCCTAATTTTGGGTCGGAAAGAATGAATGTAACATTACATAGAGTCTAACTAGTTTTATAGCTCACTATTCTCAAATAAAAGGACATATCCGCATGAACTCTTTGGTTATCGCTTGTGCTCCTTTTGTGGGTCGTCTCTTGTCACTATCCAACGGTAATCCTACAGCGTAGCAGTTTCAATTTCACTTCACAGCTTCATTGCACTTGCGAAATGCCCTGATGGAATCGCTCTCTGCGTTCGTCACTTGCACACCGCAGCTGTCGGGGGGGGGGGAGTTCCGATGAGAACGTGGGAAATGAAGTTTGTCCTGTGAAAATGAAGGATGAAGTGATTTTTCTCTTTCACATCCTTCGGCTAATTCTAACTGTTGATTGTACTGTTCTGGAGGGTGTAGTAATGGTAGGCTACCTCTATGTGGTCGAATGGCTGATGGAATGTGGTGGTATTCTACAGCCAGAATCTTTTTTCTGGACATGCTATTCAGCCATGAAGCTATATAGATTATTAAAAATTAGCGGCAACCCATAACTGCTGTGCTAAGACGTGCCAAAAAACCTGCAGGTGTTAAATTTAGTAAACATTCTTCATAATTTATATGTGCTTAGTCTAATAACTGCATTTTAACTGCAAGTTTTAAATGTCATTTTCGTTTGATCTATCATCAAATTAATCAGAAATGGCTATTTCAAGCCGGAAATATTTTCACTGATAGAAATATCTGTATTACAGATGGCGGGAACTTGATATATGGTTTACGGCATCAGAAGGTGATCTACCAAGCATCTGTACAAGAGAAATTAGAAGATAAGGGGAAAATATTACGTGCATAACTCCAGTATATGAATTTTCCCACTGCTTATTCCCACTCATTGACAAAAAGTCGTCACTTGCGATCCCTCTACATGCCCCAGAAGTTTGAGTCATTTATTCTGAGACGCTGCATATCCTGCTTGTCGGGTGGTGTACGATGAGCGTCCGCATGTCTGAGAATCCTTATATCCGTCAGTTGCTTACGGTTAGATCTATTCCGGCCCGTAATTCGCGGTTAAGAGGCGCCATTCGACACGTGAGAACTTGATCATTTTTTCGGTCACTTTTAGAACATTATAGGAGAATCTAAAAAATATGTTTTGATATTTAAAAACATCTAAAACGCGAACCTTTCTTGGGAGGAGGCGAAGGCACGCTCAGAGGTTATTAGTAGCTATATCAATATCTCTTATCAATACGAATCATTTGCAACATTTTAAGCTAGTTACTTTCGCTGCTTCGCAAAGAATTCTAGAAAAAATATGTTTGATCAGAGGAAGATGGGATCAACATACATCTAGTGAAGGAACGTTATGAATCACCTTTCCGACATAATCGAATTGTAACGATATGATAAACCAGTCTGACATTAGCCATGTATTATAATGAAAAATATATTTAAAAAGTATTTTTAACGATATTTTTCATGTAACTTTCTATACTACAAAATGAACAAGCCACGAAACTGTAGTACTGTGTTAACACATTATTTTTATTGAATA
Source organism: Gryllus bimaculatus (assembly GCA_017312745.1). Taxonomy (NCBI): domain Eukaryota; kingdom Metazoa; phylum Arthropoda; class Insecta; order Orthoptera; family Gryllidae; genus Gryllus; species Gryllus bimaculatus. Next base: position 2,009,700 of record BOPP01000182.1, read on the forward strand.
ACACAAATAATAAAAAAGGAAATGAATATTACACGATCGCTTAACGGTAAGCTGGTTAATGAACGCGTATGTAAACAGACTAGGGGTTTGCAAAGGAAAGTCTGCGCCTAAGGATTAAGAGACAGGAAGTAGGTGGAATTTCATCAACAGCTAGCTGGACCAGTCTTGCCAGATTGTGGGATCTCCCCCTAAATTTAGTTATTTTGGGAGTCTTTAGTGGATTTTTAGGGGACACAATTATTTGGCGGGAGTTGTTGGAGGCTTTTGTGGAATTTCTAAATGTTATTTTTTAAAATATGTATTGTTTGTTACAAAATAACAAAACCGAAAAATAATTCCGTATAGTTATTGCAGGATTATTTATTCAAATATAAGTAAGCGTAGTAAAAACACTTATATGTGTGTTTTAGTGAATGTTCTTGTTTTAAATTGGACCGTTATTTGTTGCAACCAAAGATTGGTAGAAGAAGGCAACCCATTTGATGAAAAGAACGAATCACAACAATACAGAAGAAATGAAAACGATTTCGGATGAAGGAAAAACATACAAAGATTTAACATCATCTTATTTTCAGCCATTACAACGACTGAGAACAAGATACCTCTTAAGTTTTGTAACTCGTTCATAATATGAAACTTTTTGAAAGAAAACATACAATACGTGTATGTATGTATAAACACTCGTTAAACATACTTTTATGTATTACAAAAGAGATGTTTACTGCTAAATATGAATATTATTACATATAATTAATACTTTTTTTAGTATTTATTTCATTTCCATACCTCTTCATATATTTTAAACATAAATTAATAACTTTTTGAATTTGGTGTTTTTTTCGACGTTTTGGTGGATTTGGTAGCGCTTTCTAGAGGGAAATGATTAAGACCTCCTGGCCTCACGGAGCCGGGCGAAGACGGAATTCTTCCTGGCTGAGAAGGGACCGGTTGCCGAAGCCGACTTTCTCGTTCGCTCTCAGTTTGACGGCGGCGATGGGAGCGCGGCTGACTGTTTACATCAGGGATCTAAATGGAAAGGAGGAGGCGGCGTCTAATACACAACAACAAATTATTATTATAACGTATTAATATAATAATATTATATTCATTAACAAACAAATCAATCGCATATTAAAGAATACTGTTATTATTATATGTCACGCTCGGAAGTAATTTATTGCATTATTGGCTTCGTGCTACCAAAATAGTAGATTTCAAACGTTATTTGTTCCTTTAGTATTTGCTTCGGCCTCTTTATTTCATATTGGCGTGTATGACTTGCGGAGATCAAAAGGCGGAAAAAACAGTCGTTCTTTAATCTGCCGTCAGTATTTTTTAAGTGAGCAAGTAATACTCTTTTCATAATACTTTTATAAATTCGTTACGCATTCGTACAGAGGAACGAAAAGCTGTTCTAAACGGCAAACATCCTTTAAGGATTTTTCCGGACGTCATCCCGTAACGACAATTGAAACAAGTGAATTGTAATTAAAGAAAGCCTACGAGCACCATTTAGGGCAAAATTATCTTTTTAATTTATATGATTTTTTCTAAGAAAATGGAATTATGATAAGTATTGTGACATATCAGAATGTCACAAGAGTGTAATACAACGTAATGGCTGCATATACACCTTTTCATCTTCAAATTGAGATGAAACACAATCAAATTGATACCAAACAACACCGTATTGAGAATTCACATACTCATTATGAAACCAGTCACTTTCAATTTGAGACTAAACAATTTCAAACTGAGAAAAAAACAATGACGAATCAGTTATTATTTTTATATTGATTGTGTAACCAGTCGTGTATGAATTTTGCATTTAAAAGTATTTAGACTTCGTGTTTGTGGGTTTATGTGAGGCTAGTTCCGTTGTGTTATTAATTTTAAGGAAATAACAGTCGCGAATAGAGGTTTCCCCGAAGCCTAGTGGGGGAAAGTCGCGACGCGATAATATTAGAGCAGATGTAGGGATTTTCCGAATAGAGGACTGCATAATTAGCAACAGTCGAGTAACATTCAAAGTCAACACGGTCAGTAGGCTCATAAATTACACAACAGGAGGACCTAGAATATCCTCTTTGGAGAAGACGGCGGCATCATATCAACCGAGAAGGCCTTCCGTAAGCTTACGAACCTTATCAAAGCCGTATGGTTGAATAATGTTTAAAGTCCATAGAATAATGAATTAAAAACGAGCTCGAGACATGTTACAAGAAAGTTGCAATAAATGTTATTTGTTGTTTGAAAATAAAAGGTTGATATTTCGTTGAATTGCCATCAGTTGAGTAAGTAGTAGATTTTATAGAAGTTCCAGGAATCGTCCACGTGCATCAGGAAAGGTGACGTATGTTGTACTTCGAACTCATGCAAGATCTGAATAGAAAAATAGAGATAGCAAAAGTATGAATTATTAGGACAATTAAATTAAGAGCATAGCAAAACAAATAAAATTTTAAAAATTCTAAAACGTTACAAATGGTTACCCAGCTTGGATAATGATAAAAGGAGATGATTTAAAGATAGTTGATGAATAGGAAAGATATAAGATATATTGGCATGTCCAACGTGGGCTAGGTTCACTTTGATTACAGTATTGAACGTTAAACGACCGGTAAAAAATAACAGTCCCTTTTTTATACATAAGGCTATTTTATCTTCAACTTCAAATGCCAAACATTTATTTTGTTTTAAATCGACCTAATGTGGTTGTAATTATTAAAGTCATTGGGATGATGAAGAATAGCGACGCATTAGAGACATATAATCAATCAAGTTAATTTGTAATATTAGTCACATGTTCGATTATTTTCGTCGTAACACCTTATAAGAAAAATACATTATAAATGTAAGAAAGAGGTATCTTCTAATAGGAATTCTAAAACTCAAACTTAAGCTTCAACTCGCTTGTTTCGATTTTCATAAACTGACTGTGGACTGTTAAAATACTTAACGGAATCCAACATACCACGTCATGTATTAACTGCAAAGATTTTCCCCTTGTTTAGTTGCGTTAAGTAATTGCAATAGCACAGTATTACCAAAATAATTAAAGAAAATTGGCCATGGACCGAGTGCGATTCTTCCTTTCCTAACCGATTCCCACTTCTCTCCTTTAGGATTCATACACAATACAAACTTAAACGTGCGGTATTGCTGTAAACTTATCAGTATATTTTACAAGTAAACATAAACGTTTACAATGACAAACGTAAGCTGGAACGTAAGTTCTGCCCGAACTAATCAGAATCCATCTATTGACGCTTGATTGATTCGTTTCTAGCATAGTGGAATTATATTTCCACATAGTGGAAGCTTCAATCTGGTTTCAAGCTTTTTCTTCGACTTTCCTATCAATTTGTCTTATATATATATATATATATATATATATATATATATATATATATATATATATATATTCTCTGAATTCACTTATGGCATCAAAGCCATTCGCAAACTAGTTCACTACTTGAATCTGTAATGAAATGACACAACCAGAAACTACCCGAACACAATCTGAAATCGGCCTTTCATTTGCTTCACGTGCATTTTGTTGTGCATTTGTTTCTTTCAGGCTGCTCTCCGATTGGTCTTCCGTAGAATCCCGACATAAACTTAACGTAAAACGTGGTGCTTGTGAAATCTTAAGTTTACGGATTTACGTCTACAGTTACATCAAGGCGTTGTGAACGGTCTCACTTAATAACTTATTTCTAGGTTCTGCGGCAACGTTACGTTTACGTTAAAGTTCGCCTTGGGAATGACCTAAGTAAAGGTTGTAGGTCGATTCTCCAGCTTCTTATACCTCTTACATCGAATCCCCCTATCGAAGAAGGACTTCGGAACTGCTGCAGACGCGAAGATGTGAGTCGAAGGCGCACCCTGAGCTTCTGAGAGGAGAGAGACCCGCGTAAACCGTTGTGCTCGATGACAGCCAAACACTGCGTGAATGGCTTCTCGACAGCCCTCTATTTATACTCTGGCCCCGACCTTGCTAAGGGCGCTGCCGTGTCCAGCATTACGTAGTCGCGCTACAAATCTAAACCACGTGCCCAGAAGACGCAGCTCAGCAGTACCGGTTTAATTGTATAATTTTTATTCAATTCCTTTAGATATTGCTATTTTCAACAAACCGATTGTTTCTGACACTGAACATCTGAAGGCATGAGCTTTTGTGATTGTATAAATAAATATATCATAATTATCATGAATGTTTCTTTGCAACAACGCCTACTTGATAAGAGTATCCGATAAGGAACTTTCCACAAATATAGAACACATTCATACATTAATGAGAGAGTATGCCTTATGGAAACTGAATTAACTAGTTGAATTAACAAGTTTTGAACATAAAGGAATGGAATATAATGGAAACTATTATTTATGAACTTAAATATACGAAGAGGAAATAGGGAATACAATATATTTTCCTGGTAATCAATTAGATAAAGTTTACGACGTTGGTGTCCAATAATTGAGTTTCGTGTGTATGATGATTAAGTATCGTGACGTGGTCAGCAGGGATCGTCCGATAATGAAGAAATGGAAAAAGGGAATACTATATCAAAACATGAACAGTCGGCTCTAGAATATTTAATCGAATTTACAACGCCCTACTGTATAGTGCAAGGCTATTGCTTGTACGAGTTTTCGTCTTTTGGTTGAGTATACTGCATAAATTTCTCCGCGTGTATTTACGCGAGAAAACGACCTCAAAGCGCATTAGTTCATTTACGGCATAATTACTAGAGAATCTAATGAGGAACGGGGGG
>BOPP01000182.1:2015188-2032133 GCA_017312745.1 Gryllus bimaculatus
TGGCGCCCGACGTCTCGACACTTCCGCGCAACGCCGCGCCAGCGACCCGCTCACGCGACGCGACTCCGATACGCGTGAAGCGCGCGATTGCGCCATACCTGTGGAACAACACCCCTCCCACGCCAAACAGCGACATCCGCAACGCCGCTACCCCATCCAGTACGCGCTGTCACGCAATCATCCCGCATCCTCTAGACAATCCCGACGCGGCAGTGCCCGCCCCAAAACAAGAGCTGACCGCCACCGCGCAGACGAGTGGGTCCGAGCCGCTAATTCCGCGCCCTCCGCTCTCTGTGGGAAACGCGGCGTGTGGGCCGATTCACTCGACGCCGCGCTGCGTGCGATCGCTGGGTCAATGGCACAGTGGCCGGCGGTGAAATTACTCTCTCTGCGTTTGCGAGCCTCGCTGCGTTGCTCAACACTCTTTGTGGGAGCTCCTCAATCAATACAGGTCGCAACAATTCACGCGTGAACAGGCCGCGATGGAAGGAGGCTGCGTCCGGGCGGCGCGAGGAGGCAAAAGGCGGAAAGCGTTCAAGAAGCCGAACAAGCAGGTTGTGTCCTGTTATTGTCCTTTGAATTGTCCACGTCCAAAAGATAACTAAGGTAATGAAGTGCAGTGTTTGGATCGTTCTACTATGGTTTCTTACGTATAGAAACATGAAATTTTAAGTATTTTTTTCTCCAATTGCAGAAGATGTTTAATCTTAAATCTAAAATCCATGTTCATAAATATGTTATAATTGAATCATGCCATGATGTTTGAAAATAATTACATTTATGTCTTCATTTGATTTTAATAAGATTTTTTGAAGATAATTTTCTTTAAATATCACGTAAAATTTCTAGATGCTAATATTTTGTTTTACGAAATCCATATTCATATGATTTGGAAAAAATAAAGTTGTTATAAATATGATAAATATGATCACAACTGGACTTGTATTTATTAAGCAAAACACTAAGTTTGAAATCAAATTTTTTTAGTGATTTTCAGAAAGATATGTATCAAATAGTGTCGTATTTTTGTGCTTTATCAATATTGTTCGTCTTTGAAAGGGTGTTAAGTATTGAGAGATAGTCTTTTGGTGTTTTAAAACTTTAACTAGTGTTTCTGTGCATATTTAATTCATGCCAAGGAAATAGTCATTTTCTTTGACAATGAACGCAGTTGATGTCTCATATCCTGTACACTCCTTTTAGTGATAGTCATTTGTCATTACAATAGCCTCGGTGTTGATCTCACAATAAGGCTTCTTGAAATGTTCGAATGAAGAAATTCTAAAAACTGTCTGCGTCAATGGCTCTTGCAACTTTATTTTGTTACGCCTCTTTTCGGAGCATTCCTTCCCTCTTTCTGTTGCTTGTCGATTCTTCTGCCTCTCCTCTCGCAGTCCATCTGACGATCATTCTTCCGTTCTCAGTACGTCATCCGTCGGCGACAGCACTCCGTTGTTTACAACTTTCCATCCGCCTAGTGTTTGTAATTGCTCTTCCGACCACCGGCTACTGCCCGTCATCTGTCTTCGGCCTCCCACCGCTGGCGGCCTGTCTTTCTGTTGTTCACGCAATGTCCTTCTACTTTCAATCGATTGTCTTTTTGTGCTGCCCGTCGCCTGTTTTGCGAGAGAGGTCGTGTCGAAGCACATATCCGTTGTTTCGTCCATTCCTTAAGTAATAGAAAATCCACCTATCGAGTCGAGTTTTTCTTGAACCAACCAGAGATTTCTGGCTTAATAATAGTAATAATTCTACTAATTAAAACGGAAGCGACGAACGTATTCTGTATTATCGTAAAAGGAAATGAAGCTAATAATTAGAAGAGATTGGCGTGGTTAGGGAAAACTAGTAAGTTGAGTGAGTTCAAATGTGGTAAATAGGGGTAAAATGAAGATACACATTATTGAATTTGAGTATTAATCCAGATAAAAACCACAGAAAAATCCTTTGTACAGAACGGAGTCTTTCAACAAATTAGATATTTTGATGATTGATATAGAATATATGAGTGACATATGATCATTTGCTCCAGAGGTCCATTCACAGTGCAGATGGCTTGCGGAGAATTAAACTATTTGGTAATTCATTATTCACAGATCGTGTATTTAAAAGCTGCGTTCAGCTATTTTCTGTAATAAAAACGTGAAACATTTGGTAGTATAATTGGCTCAGCTGACAATTTTAAAGACTATGCCAGCACGTGATAATCACAAAATGTGACAAAAACTATTATTAATAAAAAGAAAATGTGGATTTTATTAAAACGATTTTTTGCACTTTCAGTGACGATTTTTTCGACAATAAGCAGCTTAAAAATTGAGTTACAACACTATGATAAAAGCATAGGACCCGTTGACATATCTTTAAACCTTTCGTTAGCTCAGCAGATTATGTAAGTGATTCTTGTCAGCAGGTAAAAATCACTACGAGGCATATTAAAAATACATAATAAAAAGGGAAAATTATTTTTCACATAAGACCTTTTGCATTTTATGTGACGATTTGAAGCCATTGGCTCTCCCGACCTCCTTGTCATCATCTGTACGACATCTTTGTACGTACCAGCTTAGGTGGCGAAAGACATTAATTCATGTCACTGTAGTGTCCCTGAGCGGAAGGTCCTCGGGTTCGAATCCTGACGGACTTCCTGACGATGGAAGGATTTTCGACAGGAGCTAGATATTCTGGTCGACTGTTTGAGTCATTGTGTCGAGGAGAATTCTAGCGGCCGACAGTTTTGACAGTTTTCCGTGGATTGTCGTATCGACTTCACGTGACTGCCGCATCAGTACCCTAACAAACGGACCGTGCGCGATCATTCCTTCTTCTTCCTTATCCTATCCTCACCCGTCACATACGTCGGGAGCTTAGAGCTTGTCCCGGGAGGGTCGGTGCCTCGCTGTTGGGAGGTAGAAACTTGGTTGGGGAAAATGCCCGCAAGCCGGTGAGGGCAGAGATGAATCTCACCATCCAGTGGGGAGAGATCCCGCGATTAACACACTTTCGAGACTAATGATCTCAGTAGTTGGCGTGTCAGTTATCACTAATTAATCAATCACCGCGTGTGCGAGTGTTGTAACAGGCCGCCTACGCAACGGCCGTGTCGTGCTGTCCGCACCCCGTGCCCGCGCCACGGGCGGCCCGGCCGCTGCGGGAGGGCGCGATTCGATTTCCGCTTCCGGCCCCCGCGCGCGGCGCCCTCCGGCTACTCGGCCATCCGCCCCCGCCCCGCCCCCGCCCCCAGCAGCGTGTTGCGCCCGCGCTCAAGCACCGCGCGCGGCACAATAACCTCGTCGGACCCCGCCCCCACGCCTCCCCCTCGCCCACTTAAAATACGCTCCCGTTTGTGGAGATACCACGTTCCAGCCGTCTCCTCGCAAATCTCTCTCTCTCTCTCTCTCTCTCTCTCTCTCTAAAAAAAAGATTCGGGGTATTTTCTACATCGCACGTTTTACTACAGGAATCTCATTTTCGCATGCACTCGGACATTTTTTCTCCGAAAAATGAACGAGTTATAAAATAAATTGGGCTTTGTGAACAACATGTAGTTGAACATTTTTATTTTTTCATCGTGAAAAATTGGTCATGATGAGATAGAAATTAACCGAAACATTTACCCCCGTTGACAAATATTTATGCTACATTCCACTGGATTAAATTATGAAACAAAAATTTAAAATCAATAATTATCTTAGAATGCATCTTATGAAGAATATTGCAATACATTGCCCTTAGATTATTTATACGTATTATAGAAATATTTCTCAGAGCCTGTTAAAAATAATGGTTATATTTACTTATGGCTCTTAAGATTATTTTCAATAAACAGTCTCAGAAAATGTTTTTAATTGTTTCTGGAGTAATACGCAAATATCTTGAAATATATTTTTCTGAACAAATTTTTTAAAAGGGCTAGAAATAGAGCAAAAAATTTAAAAAATTGAAGAAGAATTTATCGATAACGTAAAATCAGGAATATTCCCTTACAGAAATAAAAATAAATCATCACATACAAAAATGAAAATTCTAGAGCAAGGTCGGTAGATATTGCCGGCAGAAGAAGTGCATTTCGACAAGGGTGTTTGGACGTTTTCATCAATCGGTTTATTCTAAATTTATTTTGGTATATCGGGATTTTATTTATTTCGTCTGAGAAGATTTTCAAATTTCTTGATTTATTTAGTTAATATTTAGAGTTGAAGTACGTACAAGATACAAAGTTCGCTCGTTTATTTGAAGATTGAATAAAATAATTTAGTTACAGTTACCCCAAAAATATCAAACATCAATATACGTCTACGGGTATTAATTGCTTTTTCTTTTATATTTTTATTAGCAAGGTTATTTTCTTTTCACAATTGTTCAGTATACATTGCTTCATTATAGTTATCACGTAACAATAATAATGCAATGTTATATCGAAAACCGTTTTTGCAGACTTTGGAACATTTCATTCTGCGAGAAGCATGAAATATTTGACGAAGTCGTTTTGTGTAATAGGTTTATAATTGCTTTGGAAACCGACATAAATAATGCAGCTGTCCGTCGTTCTGAGACAGTTGTCAACTCTAATTTGGTTGGAAAAGGCAAGGAAATTTTCTCCTGTTGATTCCAACGTACTGGGCAAAGGGAAATACTATGTATTTCACACAATCATATACAGTAATCATCATTTCTTAATAATACAGCAAAACAAAGTATCCAATTAGGGCCACGGCATTAGAAGAAGAACGACAAGAAGAAGTAAGGATGACGTAGAGATGAACGAGAAGAGAAATACGAAAGACCAGATAATGAAAATTTGATGAACGGCGTTGAACTTAGAAGTGCGCTATATTCTGAGGCACCTTACGTTTAATGTACAAGTTATACTTGCCTCTCAGATTAGCCGTTCATTTGATTAAGAAATTGGTTGAAAACCGTGTGTAAACATTGCATCGCTGTATACAGTGTGTGTACGGAAGAGGCCGCCCAAGGACGTTGTCACGTGGAGCGGGAGGAGGGAGGGGGGCTATCTGGAAGGTTCGAGTGCTTCCGACGCAGCGAACGAGTCCCGCGGAACGAATCCCGGGGCACAAGGGCAGTGGCGGCGAGGCGGCCCGACCCGCGCCCTGCGCCGCCCTGCGCGCCGACCATCCCCTTTAAGGGCCCCGGGCCGCTCCCGGGCCACGTCGCCCGCCCCGGCCCCGGCCTCAGCGCCCGCGCCCGCGCCCGGGGTGTCCGCGTGCCACCCGCCCCGCCCCGCTCCGCTCCATCCGCTCCGTCCTCCTCCTCCGTGCCCCACTCCGTGTCGCCTCGCTCTGTGTCGCCTCTGTCCGTATCACTTTGCTCCGCGTGCTCTCACCCCGCTTCTCTCTAAAATCCGTCCAGTTCCGCCCCGTCCCGACCTGTCTCGCACCACTTCGTCCCATTTCTCTTCGCGCGGCTCCGCTCCGCTCCCACAAGCCCCGTTTTGTGCCCATTCTCTCTCTGTTCGTACAACTCCGCTCCCCCTACCCCATACCGCTCCATGGCGTTTCGTATCTCTCTGACTTCCCCGTTCTTGTTTGACATCTGCGTCCCGACTTGCTCCTTCCCGCTGCGCTCTGTTTCGCTTCGCACCTCCTCTTATCACTTGGCTTCGTTCCGGTCCGCCCCGCTCTACTCCATGGAGCTTCCACCCCCTTGCTCATTCCCAATCGCTTCGCCCCCATTTCATCCGTTCCGCTTCCTCCGGTCCGTCTCTCTCCGCCCCGCCCCGCGCAGCGTCCTTCCGCGTCGTTGTCTCGCAGCCTCCTTCCCTCCTGCTCCTCCGCTCTGTCTATTCCTTCCTCGTGTCGCCCTACTCTGACTCTCTCCGTGGCCCCACTTGTTCCTGCTCCGCTCCACCCCCCTGATGCGACCTCACGACCGTTCCGCTCTGCTTCGATTCGACTCGCTCCGTCCCAACGCCCTCCACCGCCTGGCGCCTACTTCCCTTAGAAGCGAGCTTCGGGTGGGGTTACTACACTATGTGATCGAAAGTATCCGGTCACGTGGCTGAAAATGACTTACCAGTTCGTGGCGCCCTCCATCGGTACTGATGGAATTCAGTAGTGGCACCGCAGGACGTGCAGTATGAACAGGTGCTCGATCGTGTTGAAAGATACAATCGCCATCCCAGAATTGCTCTTCAACGGTGGGAAGCAAGAGGATGTTTAAAACACCAACGTAGGTCTGTGCCGTGATAATGCACACAAAACAAGGGGTGCAAGCTCCCTCCATGAAAAACATGACCACACCATAACAGCATTTTGGACGTGTCCGGATACTTTTGATCACATAATGTATATGCACTATCCTACAGTTCCCCCTCTCACGACTGTCTGCATCCCCACGCTTCGCATCGCCGTCCCTCAAATACGCTTCGCTCCTCTCCCTTCCTGCCCTTCCCGCTTTCGCTCCGCCCACCCCTCCAACCTACCCCACCAACGTGAAGCCTGAACTCACTCTAACAACACCGAAACGCCAAATTCTCTCTTGGTCAATATTCGTTCACCGTTCAGCCCACTTGTTCTTCCTTGAGATATTTCTTTCTTCGTGGGGACGCAAATTCATCCCGCTTCACGGCCCTAGCGCTTCATGACCTTTTGTTCGAAGACGTTTTAAATGAGAATCACTTATGTTAACTGGTCTCCGTGTCCCTTTTCCGTTGTTCTGCCCGCTTCTTTCTCCGGTACCACATTGCTCATTCCATAGGCTTGTTTCGCTCCGGTGAACCTACCATTATTAACTGTCATGCGGGCGAGTTTGTTTTGAAGCTCTTTTAATGCCTTCAACAACACCTACCTTGTCTCTGGTTCTCTACTCCTCCATCGTCCACTTCGTTCGTTCTTCCGTTACCGCTTTCTTCCTTCCTCCCCGGGCTTGTATGTATCTCCTTCCTTCACAACGCCCTCTCCGAAACACATAGACATGCACCACTGTAATATCCGGTGTCGGGACGGGCCTGGCGATTACGATCACCTTCGAACGGGGTTAATGAAGCGACGCCGTGCGACCCCGATTAGGCATAAGGGCGAAGAGCTCATTCCACTGCACCCAGGGCCTCATGCGGCTGGCGACTGGGGGCGCGGCGCAGGGCCATCTCTCCTTCACGTCTCTCTTCACGGGCTCACGTAGCTCTGCGGTAGCACTGTCTCTGCAACGCCTCTGGGCCTGCCTTCCATGGTTCGAGTTCCGACGGTGGCTGATTTTTGTCACTGGTTTAATTGTTAGGTCGATTTCAGCCCCTGTCTGAGATCACCTGACCCCACAGATTGTTGTCCGTGATTTCTCCGATCAGTGGCAGGGGAATCCCAAAGCAATACCTTAGCCAACTAGCCACGGATCACGCGCGATATTTCCTTCCTCATTCGCGTCCCCTCTTCTCCCGTTACACACACACACACACACACACACACACACGTACATGCGCTACACCACTACTCGGGAGACCGGTCAGGAGCGTAGAGGTTGACCCTCTGGGGCATGCCGCTGGCACAAATGAGATATCTGGAAGGGGAAACCCGCAAGCGGACGTGTCGGTGGGCGGGGGGCGTCCCGTTCCAGCGGGGAACCGCTTTCTCTTTGATTACGAAGGTTGGAGCATAAGTCATGACGACGACTAGTTCTTTGTGCGACAGTACAAGCACTGGTGCAAAATTTTAAACATACAAATCAAAGAACAAGGTATCAACTGTGTGCTTAAGTATTTAACAACACGCCAACATTGTGTTTCTGTTATTTATTATGATATTTGAAATGACAGTACAGGTTTCGTGTTCCAAAGTAGTTTAGTATATACGAGTTTACATCATTCCAAAATCATTACCGCACGTGCCATGTCGGTCCGCACACTCACAGGTCGTCCTCTGCGTTTTCTCTTATGCAACCCATAGTAAACGAAAATGTGTCACAGCCGATAGAAAGCTTATATTAGAAATTGTGAATACTTCAGTCTATCACTTATGTTAACATTTAGGTGTAAGCCTTATGCTTTTTTTCCGTTTGCATTGTATCTCTGACGACACCCTCTGCGCCTTGCCGCTCGCAGCGCGCACCTCCGGCGCTCTGCTCGACACGAGTCGTCGCTTTGTCCCAACTCCCTCTTCGCCCGCGCTGCTCTCTTATCTCCGAGCCTCTTGCGGCGCTCGATGCGTCTCTCCGGCGTTTGTCTTGCTTCCGCTTCGAATATCTCCGTGGACATTCAGATACTCGACGTAGCCCTATGTCTCGTTTTTGCACCTTTCCTGTACTGCATGCGGTTCTGTATCAAATGTTGCCCAACCTGCATTTTCTGTTGTATGCATGCGTGGTGGACACTGTTTCTATGTGTTTTGTGGATCAAATGGACACCGTACGAGATATACTGTCCACTTCCTCACTGAGCTCCTAGTACCGTTTCATGTTGCTGTTCGTGTCCTCCAACCACATGTGACAGACACTCACATCTCTCACATCTCACATACAATTCGTTAGTAATGGAAAGTGTTTGTGGCTACGTATAACTAAATTTCCATTATTCACAACATGCTTAAATATGTGTCGAAATTAATATTAATTTATGTCAGAGATTTACAATAAATGTGTGGAGTACGTTTTCCAAATTCCTCAAGGATATTACTCAAAATATACAAATACATGCATGCTATGTGTTTACTTGTCGTTTTCTTTCGTGTTCATCACATTTTTAATATAAAGCCAGTTAAGTATTGTTTTAAGTATACACTGATTGCACAGAGCATTGCACTGTTTCGCTCTTACATCATCTGTTGTTGCTGTTCCTAGATATTTATGTTTTGCAAATGATTTTATTCACCAAATATTCTACGCAATCGTCTCGCCTTGTCGCTTCTTTTCTTAGTACCAGTTCCTCTACTTTCAACCAAATTTAAAAATACGTGAAATCAAATGACGTGTCGGCAGGGTTGGAACGAAACAGAGTGGTGAGGCGCTAAGTACTGTCACAGATTTTATTTTTTCACTGAAAATCCATCAGTGTGCTAGGTACTTTTACAAATTTGACAAGTTAAGATGCAATAGAAGTAGTTAAAATGTACTCAAATGACCAATAATACAATGAATAGTAATTAATATTTTGTCTTACGATTCGTCAATTTTGAAATTGCGTAGATATATTACGTTTATGGTTATTAAATAGTTTCATTCTGATTTTTTTGAAATATTGATCATAATAATTTTTTCACTTGTTTCCATTACTGTAAAATAATATGATTGGAAATCAAGCAGCCTTTTTTTTACAAAATGATTACTTCGAAATATAAGAGAATGGCATATCGTAATTTAACTGCTTGTTAGTTCAATTCTGAGAATTAATTGACACGATTCATGTGCACAAATGAGCAATGTAGATGTTCTAATCAGAGAACACTAAAATTGAGTCGCTCCTTTTGGTTGTTGCTTATTTGTTCACGAGGTTTGCTGGTAATTGACTACGAACTGTTACGCAATCAACGATTTTAATGCCTTTCGACTTCACATTCAATACTTGCCATTTAGTCATAACTTCTCCAGAATTTTCTCTTACAAGAAATCATTCTTCTCACCACAACCGATTACTGTTTAGGGTGTAACAGCTGTCTAATCCAATTTTACAGCCGCACAGAATCCGTTGACGCGCTCTCACGCATTCAGGCGATTACTCGTAGCGTCAAAAGCGAGCGCGCCAATTAGGGATCAGCCATTGTCGCCGCCAATGTCGCCACCGCTTTCGCGCGGCCTATCGCATTCTGCGCCCCGTCTCCCAGGCCGTGGACTGTTTCTTCTCTGGCAAGTGTGCGTCGACGGCTGCCGCTCCCCGCGCTCTTTCGCCCCCTGCCAACGCCATTGTTCCCGCCGGCGCCCGTCGCTCGCGAAGTCTGCGCGTCCTTGGCCTGGCGGGGGCGGGGGCGGCGCGCGCCCTGCGACAACTACACAACACACTCCGCTCTCACGACACCCCGGAGCCTCCTCCGGAGCGGCTCCCGCAGTCGCGCGCTGTTTGCCCCGGCTCTCAGCCGCTGAGCCGCCTCGTCTTTCTCTCCGCGTCGATCGCACTCAGCCCACGCCTCGCCCCGGCCCGCCCGCGCCCACGGCCCTCCTTCCCTGGGCCCTTCCTCCTCGCCCACGGACAGCCCCCATGCGACGTTCAATCGAAGTTGGACTTTATGGAAAAATGGTCTCTTGGCTGTAATATATTTTACCTCCTAAGACAGCAGCATAGATATGCTGGACGAAACCATGGCATTGCGATAAATTCCTATGAACACGTTATGTAACTGGCGTGACTTTAATCATAACTTATTCAAAACCTTCTCCCTCTGCCAGAGCTTTTTACGGCGGTTTTCTCCACAGCATGTGTCTCGAAATTTACCTCTAGGACCAACACCACTCAAGAATACAGAAACTTGGCATCGATCATATTATAGTGGTTAATGTAAACAAATTCGAAAACCCGGACAATTTCCAGTTCTGGATTTCAAAACACGACCTAATTTATTCTTGTTAACAACCTAAAGGTCCCTAAATACTCACCTCACACTGAATCAAATACGGCGATTTTCAAAATTTGATAAGCAAGCATTTATTATAGATGGATTGGCACTTCCAGGGCGCCTTGTACACGAAGAAGAATTGCTGGATGATAAGTAAATATTTTCACTAACTTAATACACAGCTCTACGACGCATTGCGCGCTTAAAATTGCGTGTAACTCGTCCTCCTGCACCAGGTTAACTGCTGAAATCGAAAATTTAATGAAAGAACGTGATTGCAGCGTAATACAAATTTTCCGGAAAACTAAATGCGAACTACTTAAAAAAAAACAATAACAAATCTACATAAAATTTAGTTACGCAGAAATGCCGCCACGCTAAAATAAAATTTACCACCGCCTTCCGCCAGAAACATAGCGACTGGAGAACGATCTGGAAAAATTTTGAAAGTCTGGAATGGGCCAAAGGTCTCCCAAATTGATCGCAATATACCCTTAGATATCACTAAATCACAGCTTCTTAAACAGCGTTCCTTCATTTGACAGTAATTGAAAAAGCAATCCTTTTGTTTCCTCCAAAACGCAGAATAAAATCCACGATACATTTTTTCTTTTCGTCCGTGATCATCAGGATTATAATCAATCGTTCAAAAGTCTCTCAAATCAAATGCTTCAAGGTTCGATGGTCTAAATGCCAGCTGCTAAAAAATAGCTTAGATGTGACGTAACCCAATTATCACCGAAATCGTAAATTTCTCACTAATGAGGCGGCCAATATCCCTTATCTGGAAAGACTGCCTCGTGCATCCTATCCCAAGACAGCAAACAACAAAAACCCTATGAATACGCCCATTAGCATCCTCCAACTATCTCTAAAGTACTCGAAAAGTCGTCCGAGAACAAAATGAACAGTATCTTCGAACAAAATCACTTTTAAAACGATCAGCAATCAGGTTCCGTTCCGGCAAAATACAGAACGCGCTACTAACGTCATTGAAGACGCGAGAACAGCAATAGATTACAGTAATATAACTATTTTGGTTTCTTCTGGATTTCAGCAAAGCATTCGGATTCTGTAGATCACGACATCCTGCTCGCCAAACAAAGATCATGGGAATTGCACAGCCCACGTGAAATGGTTTCTTAATTATTTAACTTCTAGAACCAAAGTGTGGTGTCCGTAGCCAGTAGCTCAAGGGACTTGAAGCTTAACCGCCGGAGTTTGCCAAAGCACTGTGATTAGGCACTGGCCTTCCTGTAATCTATGTAAATGACTGGGAAATACACTTAATATTGCAGATATCAAGGTATGCGATGATTCTCCAGATATATCTAAGTGGTCACCCGTCTACGTGCGTTTCACTCGTACAAAAAATTAATGAGGATTAAACAGCGGTAAAACAACTGGGCAGCGTCTTTTAGGGCTTACAATTAAAACCCAAAAAATCACAGTGCATGGTTATTCCACTCGACAATACACTATGAATAAAATCTCATTCTTCTCCTTTGCCTAATATTATATAAATGACACATTTTACCTTGGTGTTCTAAGTCAAGAACTTGGTGTAGTTATCGACCCACTCTCAGCTGGAACCACACGTAGATCAACCTGCGCGTAAAAGTGTTTCGCTTCATTGCACTTCACTGAAACGCCTGCGAGCGCATTTACCAGGTAGCACACGTGAGACTCTCATCAAATCACTTATCATGCACATTTTCGACTATTGCGAACTTTCTTCTGACCAACATGACATTCAAGATTAACAACGTAAACTACAAGTAAGCCGCAAACGCGATGCGTACGTTTTATTTTGAATCTACGACAAATACGACCATGTAATCCGGATTTTTTGACAGAATTCGTCTGCTTACTCTAGACAAAGACGGTTACTAGCACTCTCTAACTTCTTTCCTTGTATAAAGTTTTAACCGGTTCTCAGCAACACGCATCATAAGTACTCAATCCTCTGAAACAAATCGAGCTCGTGAATCAGCCTGCTTTGTGTACCCACGTCACACACGACTCATTCAGTAAATCATTCCACATTACAAGCTATCTGAGCCTGAATAAATTACAAGCGAGACTAAGCATTTAAATACTTTCGAAAATCAAAAGCTGAATTAACCACATGGGAAGGAATAACGGCATATAGAACGCTTCAACGTCTTCTTCCAATCTCCAGACTTCTCCCACTTCCAAGCGCCCCGGTCATCGCCCCCGTTAAAACCTCTCTATTCCCCCTCTTTATTCTCAATATTCTACCCCATACCTCATTGCTCTTTTATCCCCTCATCCTTTTTCATTCCCTGCTCACATCTAAATTATGAGCATCATACTTTTCTGTGTACCTAATGAAATTGGTTATTATACAAATACAAAAGTATTAAGTGCCGTTCCAGATAAATATACTTGCTTAGGCTATCTTTGTACATCATCAGGATATTCACTACAATATATTGCATAAACAAAATTGATGTTAGATGACCCGCATCTTTGTATTGTTCCTTAATACTTGCTAGTATTGTGTTTAAAATTACTGTTGTTATTAGCTATAGGTATTGTGTTCTCGCGTGTAAAATTATTGTATATTTTTGTAAAGTGCTACTGTAAATAAACGTAGCTTATCTGTAACGCTTCCTCAAACTAAACTTCACTTTTTCGCCTACTTCTTCTTCTCCTTTCTTCGCTTTTTTTCTCTCCCTCTCCCCTCACAAACTTTATCATTTATACTTTTTAAACCCTTCCCTGTACGTCTTTCTTTCTCTTTCACGAAACTTCCCTTTCACTACTCACTATAACATACTCAGTTCTTATGATTGTTCGGCCCTAAGCCGCCATCCTGATTGAGGTTTTTTCTGGGTTTACTCAATCCTTAAGGCGTATGCGCGGAGTGGTCCTAGGTTTGTTCTCCCCAGACGTAAATGTACAGCTTGTCCTCCCTCTTAAAATGTTATATTCGTAAATGTATGTATTCATGGTTAGGCGGAAGAGCAGCGCCTATGGCCTGAGCCTCGCATTAATAAAGACATTATTATTATTATTATTATTATTATTATTATTATTATTATTATATTATTATTATTATCTCTCAGCCTGAGAAGTGATTTTCTAATCGTTAACTGCAACGTATACTGGACATTGCAAGAAAACGCGCATTATATCTTGCCCGATCGGGAATCCGAATCGGGGTCGCGTCCGTGAGAAGTGAGCACGCAGACCAATGAAGTAACCACGATGGGCTGGTGTCCGGTTGTAAAGATTTTGAAATGTAGAACTCAGGTTGCCACGCCGATATGTATCGACCGAACAGTTATTCGTTAAATTTTGTTATGATAAAAATGTTAATATTTTTGCTCTGAATTAATGTAAGCTTAACATGAATTTAGGTGGGGATTACCAGCTCTTGAATCGCTGGGGACTATTACTTAGAGGAAGGGTACGGGATTGTAGCGTAGTTTAAGTGTCAGAGGGATGGATTTCGTGTTAAAAAGGCCAAGATGTGAATCCTAGCGGTCAAGAATATTTCCTCGCTGTAATGTGATATTTTCAGTGTCGGTACCAGTGTTTGCGGTGATATGATTAGGAGTCACTGTTTGAGCAAGAGCAGCCGAATTATTCCATCATTATTTTCTCATCCATTCTGAGATGAAACTTTTTGAGTTGGAATTTTGGAGGCCATCGTTCAGAGCTACCAAATGCATTGACATCCGCCAACGCCAGCGTGTCGCAAAGCTAATGTGGACAGAGCCCATTGGAGAGTTCTATCCCTTATGCTTACATATCCCCTGCGGCTAAGGCCTTATACCTTCACCAGTAACCGTTTGTGGTTCCCTAAGAGGAAAGGGGATGCTTCGCAACATGTATTATGCAAACACGCCAGTTTTTGCAGATACGTGATCTTTATTAAGCTGGGATGTTATCGATTTTCCTCTGTGACTGCTTCTGAGTAGCAGAAAGCAAACAATTTAACGTTTTAACGAGGTATTCTGTTAATTAAGAAGCTTGTGAATATTAATTAGTATTGTGCAATATATCCGCTGTGAAATGTGGAATAAAGAAAGTGTAACAAAATACAAACATATCGATTTCTGCCAGAGGCGCACCTTTATTGTATCTCAAATGGCATTCAGTTATCCAAAATTTATCAATTAATTGATTTAACTAAATAAATAATTTAAATATGGAATGTTAGTGGAATATTCATTATGACAAGTGACTTGTGGCTAGTATTGGCCAGCAATTAGTATACGAGTAATACTACAACACATTATAGGAAAAACAAGTTTCATTGCAGATTTACTTATTATTAATTTAAAATTATATTTATTAGTATTATATACCTTAATTCGTGAAAAAGGCTTTTATGTCGACTGAAATTCACGAATGAATTAAGAGCGGCGGGTAAATAATTTGACGCTAAATTCTACTGAGAAGGGTCTCGTTCCTAATGAATGTCGCAGTGCCTCCTCCAGTTGGGGTTATTTTGTTTCGCAGTCGTGGAGCAGCCTCCACCGCCCTGTCGTGGCCCAAATAGCGAGGCGCCTCCTGCGCCCAGGGAGCTCGCACAAAGACCGAAAGCGTTCAAAAGAAGGGCTCAGCGGGCCACCGGGACCCCGCCTCGCTCATCCCCACCCCTTCGCCTCGCTCCCGCCACCCCCACCGACCCTGCCTTCCTCATCTCTCTTGCCGTCCTGGCAGGTCCCCTCCCAACTCCCGCGCCCCCACTCCGCCTCACTGACTCCACAGTTCCCGCTGCGGTTCTCTGCTCCCAACAGCCACCGCCGCCCCAGCCGTCCCTCGCCCTCCCCCGCGGCCACGCCCCGTCGCCCATCATCCCCGTGGCCCGCCTCGCTGCCTCCGTTGCCCCGTCACCCTCACGTCGTCTGCCCACCACGTCATCCTGCGCGCGTCGTGGCCATCGTGCCACCTTTGTCAGCTGCCAGCCCCGCGCACGCGCGCAGCCAGGTCATGTGGAGAGGTCGCCGGAGTGACACGCAGGCAGGCGGCGGCGCAGGCGGGCCACTTGCCCCGGCGGGCGGTCCTCGAGGACCCTCCCCGCCACCGCTCACTTTGTCTCTGCCCCGCCCCCGCCTCCCTAGGCGACGCGACGCGCTGCGCCGCAAGGCCGGCTTAGGCGGGGCATGTGGCCTTCGCCCCCTCGAAAGCGTTCTGCAGAAAAAATGTTTTGAATCAACTATTAATATGCAGCATGCATGGATAAGTATACTATAGCAGGATACTTTATATTAAAAGTAGTGCTTGTTCAAAGATTAAAGTAATTATTATAATTCTTTTTTTCTTTTCTTTATTATTTAAAAAATAGCTCTCTAAACATTTTTGAACCATCTCTTACTTAACCACCTCTATGTACCAAGTGCCGCCCGATTATCCCCGGACTGTCTCACATCTTGGGTAGTTCGTTATTCCTCTTCGTAAAAACTAGGCAATCTCTCACAGGAATATACAATTTTTCACCAAGTGGAACTAAGTTACTTTAACCTAATTATTTCCTCACTTCCCTGATGTGCATATGTATGATTAATATGACTTATCTACCACCCTCCCTTTTTCTGATGTGACTTCGTTTAAGAGGAACGGATATCTCTACTTGCATGCGTGACGTTGATGTGACCGCGAAACGCAAGTAGCACAGCGATAATAATTTAGGGAAATTTTATATTACTGAAGTTTATTTAAAATAAAATGTTAACTGTTGCGTGAAACGATGGGAGTGAAATATGGCGTCATGTTCCTGTATGATTAAATCATAATTTCAGCGCTTCCTGACAACATCTTAATTAAAGTCCACTCGAGTTACCACTGCATCACTCCGCACCTCGGAATCCCAAATACGTGACTGCCTCTTCCAAGTCTCCAAGCTCCACCCAACCTCTAATACACTCGCGACCACAAAGATAATACGTGAATCCCGTGTACAAGTCAAGAATTTATGACAGGAATTCCCAATTATTTCTATGGGCACATTATCCAACACAATACGAACGATGTGTTAATTCAACATTTCTTTCATGAACCCTGCCTCATTTACCCGTTTTCTCCACAAAAACCAACACAATTTACAAGTTTTTCGATCCCCGAGTACCCTTTAATGTCTATAATATTCATGAAATAAATCTGATTCAATGCAAATCTTAGTAGAATTTGTTCTGGAAATTCCGTCCAAAATTTGTTTTAATGCAGAAATCTGGATTATGTGTGAACTTGTTCAAATCAAGGCTTCTAACACCGGATGCTTGCAATTCCGGCGCTGCCCTGCCCCCTCCCTTCGTCCCCGCAATGCCTGCCCCACTTGTCAGAGTGTGTCTCCGGGGGCTGTCCGTTCGGGGCGGTCGAGGCTGCGGAGGCAGAGCTTGGCGGGGCGCAGGGCGGGGCGCAGGGCGGGCGCAGGGCGGGGTGGCCGCGGCCTCGCGCCGGAGGCTGGGCGTGGACGT
>BOPP01000182.1:2049022-2063749 GCA_017312745.1 Gryllus bimaculatus
GAGCGGAGGTTGGAAATACCGCCTTTCGCTTTGGCCCTCGCGCCCGCCCGCCCGCCAGCCCGCTCCTCGCGGCCGCGCCAACCGTCACGCGTGAGTGCGACGCCACCCGACGCGACGGCACACAATGGCATTGCACGCGGAACAGCAGAGCACACGGCACAGCGCACGGCACACGTCACAGCACAGCACACGGCAAAGTACATGGCACTGCTCACACGGCACAGCACACAGCTTAGGGAGCAGCACACATCTCAGAACATAGCATACCCAGCTCAGAGCACAGCATGCAGCACAGCACAACACAGTACACATCACATCACAGATCACATCAGCAATTTATTTACTGGAGTTCAGATGCCTTTCAACTAACAGAATGCTGACGGAGAAATTGTGAAATGAGAGGCGGGGGAAACGGGAGAACCCCGAGAAAATTTACCCAAGGTTCATTTTGTCCACCACAAATTCCACATGGGTTGGTCGGGGATCGAATTAGCGGCTTCAGCGATAAAAGGCGTCTGCAGTATCCATTAAGCTACGACCTCCTCCAGGCACAGATCATTGTATTTCACAGCACATGACACCGCCCACATAACTGCATGTACACACATTGCTGTTCAGCTCCTAGCACTATTCAGCACACAACACAGTAAAGCACAACACACAGCACAGCATAATACAACAAGCCACCGCACACAACACTCATCCTATCACATATCAACACACAGCACCCTGCACAGCACCGAATATAAGAGAGTACAGTACAGCACAGATCAAGACAACATGCGGCTGAGAATGACACATATTTCAATTTATCACACATCAGGTGCACTCACAATGTAGTTTAATACATACAGCATAATGCAAAACGCAATTTAGAGCACTAAGTGGCCAGCAGCCAGCGCAGCACACAACAACACAACGCCTGATAATCTCACGTCAGTACGTAAACGACTATAGTAACAAAAGTGAAAAATGTCTAAATGAAAATAATACAATATGGATGGAAATGCTCCCTTTGTTTCAAGCGTTCAGCTTCCTAGGTTGAGAGTTCTATATGTTTGGGTTTTACGTCAACGTATACGAACATTATCTTTCTCACAATTCACCGTCACTGCTTGCACCAATTTTTGCAACCCTGGAGAAATGTTTTTGGCTCTGGAACGTGGAAAAATACATCTTTGAGTCTCAAAGCCTAGGGGGTCTTCCTAACGTGCTGTCCATAGGCCAAATTATTTGAAGTTTCGAGAAAAGCACTCTATGCTATCGAAACGAAGGTTCTAAAAAACAACAACACATTATTTCTTACAGAGATTTACCAGATTCATTTGAACAGATGAGTTTATCTCAGAGCCAGCTTTGGCGTCGACTGTGACCGGGAGGTTCTAGGGTTGGAGTTCCGAAGGTGGCAGATTTGCGACCCTAGCTAGATAGTTGGGCAGAATTCAGCCGCTATCAGGACGAGAATTGCAGTGGCCATCTCCTGTGGTCGATAGATTTAGTTGATTTCTACGATCAGTACCAGGCGAATGGCGGAGCATTTCTCTAAGAAACGAGCCACATATCGCGCACAATGTTTCCTTCCTCATCCTATATTATTCCTCACTTACACACACTTACATGCACTACACTAGACACCTGAAGGGAGAAAAGCCAGGAGCTTAGAACGTGTCCCGCATGGCGCGGTGACCTGCTGTAAGAGATAACTGAAAGGAAATCCTCCGCAAACCGACCTGTATGCAGCACTATGCAGCGGGGGAGCCCCGCCACCTCACGGGATAAAACTTTCCCCACACTTTTGGGACTAATGGCCTTAGCAGTTCATGTGTCAGGAAACGTCTGCTTTTCGGCGTATAGTGTAAGGACAAGCTCATATGCGCTCCACCGCCTCGGTCCTAATTCGATCCTCGGCCAATTCATGAGAAATTTGTTGTGGACAAAGAACAGAAAATTATTAAGGTTGCTCCGTATTCCCTGCCAACATTCCACCATTGAATATTTTTCTTTTCCATCATTAGCGTTATTACAAAGGGACGGATTTTAATGCAATGCCATTTTTTTATTTTCACTTTAGAAAAATGCCTTTTTTGGACAGTCATTATGTTATGACAAATAAAAATGACTCATTTATATTTCCCTTTTTGATTTATTTGTTGATTTCGAGTAATAAGTCATTTTTAAAATATTTTTGCTGATTTCATCGATTTTAACAGTATTTTAATGGTACTTGCTCCAAATAATGTTTACACGATGCTACAAATGTTCTCTACAGAATCCTGAGTAGCCTATACGATTTCTTCGCTTAGAAATTGTAATGTCAGTCATTGTAAGTTGAAGGTTCCTGTGGGCCTATCAGCGCCACTGTCGGTTCCGTCAATTTCGTGATAACTAAAGGCTGATTTCCCGGTAAATAACAGTCCAAACCAAAAGTTTGCAAGCTGGATTCATTTGAAGGATGGGAAGAAGCCTCAAATACGTTAGTAACATATCCAACCGTTTGAGGTGTTCATCTGAACTTTTTTCGATCAAATATTTTTCACATTGTGCTTTGTTTTTAGGGCATTTTAAATACATTTTAAGAGCATTTTATAGATAATTTTTGGCAATGTTTTAGATCATTAAAATCAGACCACCTGGTTATTAATAACTCATAAGGTTACTTATGGACGTCAACAAAGTTAACTTAGGAATGGACCTAAACTCCCCAAAATAAATGATACACTAAATAAAATGACTACAAATTTTAAGTGCTGTTTTACCTCCGTTACTAATAAAACTCGTAATTAACTTTTTCATCGAGTTAACCCTAATAATATTTTTACCATCTAAATATTCCGGAGTTACTTCTCTCCTCTCTCTTGACGAGTGCTTTGAGACCCGTTCCTCCCCGTACGCGACGCGTCTTCGCTGCCGCCTGGCCTTGCACAGCGCGTCTATTACTGGCCTCGGGACCAAGGACGCCGCTTCCTCGACACGGAGGTGTTTCGAAGACGACGAATTGAGTTCGAATAATAATAACATGTAATAAAAACATAAATAGAAAATATTTGTTTTCTTCTCTTTTCTATCATGAATTTTCCTATCTGCATCTTTCTCTTCAGTCCGAGATGTAAGCCACATTTGTACTTGTATATTTTCTAGATTATTAGTAATAAATACCACTGAGCAATAATGTTATATATTATGATTAGTTCATATAATGTAAGTGAATCTTGTGTACATGCAGCAATTTCTTTGAAACATTTCTGACTCGAAAAATAATCTTCACATATCAACTACATTATATTCTACCGAGGAATAGGATGTCTGACATTGAAAATTATTAAATTGGAGATGAGCCACTTATGTTTTTAGTTGCAATATTATACATTATTGGTCCAGTTGTTAATGGCCCTCTAAGATTGAAACTCAAAATAGGTGCATTTATATATTCCTAATTATTAATTCCTTCTGGAATTGAATCAAATATCCCTAAGGAACCAAGAAATAATTGTAAGAGTAATAATAGGACAGATTATCGAAGAATAAGGATTTGAAACAAATAATATTTTAATTACTTTACATTCTATATTTACTCCGACAATAAGCGATGTACACACTGACGCTATAGAACCTAAATTTTATTTTTAAAACCCAATAGTTATTTATAATACGAGTGACATTTTATTTTGCGAATAGGAAATGCTGCGACTCGAGGCCGATAGACAGAACGACGCAATCTAACGAGCAAAATAAAATCACTTTTATCACATATGTCATGCACTGTTTCTAGACAGGCTTATTGACATTCATTTTACTTTAATTTTAGCATACGAATCGCAGTGTTACATTAGGTAGTAGCTGATGCGATCCGACGTCTGTATTTTTTGTCTGTTGTTTTCGAAATTTTATCTAAACATTTGAGCATCGCCTCACGTTTAACACTAGTGCTAAAATTGATCTTTTATCTCGCTTTGCATGTTCTAAACGTAAGAGCATTTACTAGGGGCTGTTTAGAATATATTTTTACTGCGAAATTCAGTTGCTCATAGATTTTACCAGATAAATAATTAGTATTTTGCCAAAGTATAATACATATATGTGTTTTTATTTGAAGGTATACTTATTACAAACACACGTGCGCTCGTATTTCTTAGAGATACATAAGTCTTGGAGCAATCTATTGCAAAAAACATACCTCGTATATAACAGTCAACTGCACTCCGGATCCAGTCGAACCTGAGCTGGAAGAAGCCCATGTCTCGCCAGAGAGTACCCACGTCATCTAATTTGCATTGCAGCGGAACTGGATGGGTTCGGTTACCTTTTGCAGATGTTTCCTTCTTTATAACACCGTCCTAAAAGACACGTGCATATTCATTACTACCTCGAAAAGCATGTTGAAGGTGTAGAAGTATATTAATACATGTTCACTGAGACCTGTAACTTAATTTAAAAACGTAATGCATTCCGCAGACATTTAATTTACATTATTTCGTGCAGGTAACACCACTTGACGGCGGAAAGAATGAGTTTTACACGCTTCATTATGCATTCTATGAAGTTTCGTTTTTCACTGCTTAAATGTAGTATTCTGCTCATACTCTGGGGTTTCCGCGTTTAATTATGCATTCTTTGAAGGCAAAATCTGCGTGCAGGAAACGTAGTTGCACCTTTCACTCTCTACCAGAAAATTGCTAATTCGTAGAAGCTAAAGGTTACTTTAATGTAGTTTAATGAACATAATTATGGTAAATTCTTTTTTATTTTGGAGAATAAACAGGAAATATTTGTTGAAAAATATTTAAATCTTAAAGCTCCAAACTAAACAACACCGTTATAATGAATTGCTGGGACCAGAGATACACATGTTACAAGCAGAATAAAACTAGTTGTGCCACTAAAAAAAAATGAAGTTAAAAACAAAACAACTGTGATATTAAGCAAATAAGAATGACACATATTGAAAAAATTATATTAATCTATGATGCAGGTGGAAAATATTAAAACTTTGCCTATACCATCCACTAGCCTAACGGGTATTAAGTAATTTAATTTTACAGTATTATACATTAAAAAGCGAATTTTAAACATTTAATGTCTCGATAATTTCTGCTTTGTTTATTTTGATTATCATTGTTTACATGAAATATAATAATTTGTTATTACTATTGAAATTTTAAAAAAAATGCAAATTAACTCCAATTCCAAAATTTGCAAACGAAACACTACAATAACAATGACACTAATATGAAAATGCAGAAGAGATATACTAGTCTACTCTACCATTCCTTCGCGAATGGCGTCCATGAAAAAGAATAAAGAAACGATCGTGCCGTGGCGAAAGCTTTCTCCTTGTCGACGCGATGACAAGGGCCAGAGAGGTAACATAAAACCATCATGACCTTTCTGAATGAAACGAAAGGAGAGCAGGAGGGACGTAAACAAGCTGCGTTTTTATCTCCACACGGCGGCGGGCGGGGGCGGCGGGGGCGGCAAAACGCCACAGGTGTCTCAGCGGCGGCGACTTGCATCGCATGTTTGCGCGCAGATTTCGATCAGCGGCCGCCGCCGCCGCGACGGGCGCGTTGCGTGAGCGCCGGCGCTTAGGCCTCCCGGACGCCCCCCACCACCACCACCACCACGCGTGGCCCACGCACGCACGCGCATTTCTCCGGAGGCCGCTTATGTTTTCGGGCGCGTTAACCTCAACGGCAATCAATCACGTTAGTGTAATGAAAAAAATATATGAATACCAACACACTTGTTTTCTTTTTAAATTTCTTGCGATTACATTGACGCATCGCATCTCCAAGCCCCAAGAAGAGAATTGGGCGCTTGAATTTGGAGTGATCCTCCGTTAACATATTCATTATATATCTGCATGTCCAGTTACGTCACAGTCAGTTGCCGAGAGGACCGCCAGGTAGCATCTCCGTGTAGGCGCCTCTTACCAGGAGCTCCTGCATCACTAGCCAGCAGCCAAATGGGCAAGGAAGTAGAACAAGGATAGGTTTGGTTGGACTAGCCCCTGGGAAGCTGGAAAACTCTTTCTGTTGGAACGAATTCCATGTGAACGTGTCCGGATCTCCTTGGTGAAAGGCGAGCGACTTCGCTCTGCGCCACAAGTTGCCTCCAAAGATGTATGCAGATGATTTAGTTTTGGTCACCAATTATGTAGATGACCTTCACCTTGGTGAAGATATACTTGAATGGTGTAAATACAAATGTACCACTGACACAGTGGAACTAATCTTTTTCTCTCTCACTAGATTGAGAAAAATTTCCTCCACACTCTTATCCCTTCTTATGGTCTATGTGCTATTCCTCCACCGTAACGTGCATCATCTCGACGTACCCACATCATTTCGACTAATATAAATAAATTCCGTCTTCATCCGACTTGTGCTCGAACGTTTTGAGCTCGAAGTTTGTTTCGAAGCTGTTCCTATTTCGTACTTCATCCACTCATTTTGGATGATGTTAACGAATTTGGTAATGAGCCAGATTCGCATTTTATCCGTAATAAATAAACCAACATGTTACACTATCA
The DNA here is from genome assembly GCA_017312745.1 of Gryllus bimaculatus. Taxonomy (NCBI): domain Eukaryota; kingdom Metazoa; phylum Arthropoda; class Insecta; order Orthoptera; family Gryllidae; genus Gryllus; species Gryllus bimaculatus. The sequence continues at coordinate 2,055,552 of BOPP01000182.1, forward strand.
TTTTCCCTTCGACTTTTCATATCTGAGGTTTACCATTGTGTTACTCCTTTCATTAAAACCCTGGTGAAGTTACAGCCATAGTTAGATGCCTACGATTGATTGCAATTTGGGGAGATATCTAGTGGCAAACTAAGAGCATAATTCAATTATCGTATATCGAACAAACTGACCAAAGTCTGTTGCATGTTTTAAATATGTATTAGTATACAAAATACTAAGCAGTACAGATTTTGAAATTTGTAAATAATTGCTAATATTAAAATTATGTGGTTGGTTAATATTTTTTACGATAGTGTAGTTTGCAATATACGCTTTAATTCTGTATACAAACATGTCAAAACGAATGTCATACGCCAAAAACCTTTGAAACAAATCAAACATGTATACTGGTATATGCACACGTTATTGGAACAGAACATTCAGCTTGCACGAGTCTATGGAGACTTTCTCGCCCCAACACCTTTTCAAGCCTATTTATAATGCGGTTTCCCAAGATAATGACCCGTGCCCTTCCTTTTTACATTACGTATTCTACTCAGTGTCGGTTTAGGGCGTTCCCGTCCATCGGCATTCGGAGGTAGTCCATAGGAACATCCCCAACTTTCTTTACAGGATTGAGGGGATCTGTAGAGGTACCCCGGGGGAACAATTCGGCCAAGGTAGTGGATATCGGGAAGTGTGAGTCCGGAGGGGAGAGGATCAAGGTTCGTAGCGCAATGGATGTTGAGAGGGTCTGTCCCAGCACACCACGACACAAGGGGAATTAGGAATGAGACCCTCCATTTGCAACGTCCACATTCTCACACACATGCTACTGCGACATCCGAATGAGCTAGTAATGCAAGAATATTGATGGAAAGGTAATATATGGCAGGTGATAATGTCAACTACAAAATAACACACAAGTAAATGTCCTTTCTGAACTGGATCTCGAACCCATGAACCCATGCACTACACTACTGCACTGCACTACGCTACGCTACTGCACAATCTTAGCAACTACAATATGATAGAGTTCACTATCAAATATTTTACTGATGGTATCTAAATTATTTTTTAAAAACACATTTTTGATATAAGTCAAATGTTTTTCAATATTTAAGCTATAGTAATCATAACCACGCAAAATAAATATTGTTGCGAAACATTTTATAGCTCTTGCTGACTGACATAACTCACTCTTTTCTGCATTTTTACAATTTAATTTATACTTACAATACCTTGTAAATATTTTATTGCTTCATGAACATTAAAATGACTACCGCAACGTTTTTAGATATACATACATACCGCACCTTCGATGAAAGACGAATACAAGTAAAACAATTTTGAGATACTTAGTGCATAGATATAAATGCATATCTCCAATGCCCCCAATTAATATCATGTTCTAAAAAAATCCAGTCTAAACCAAATGATCGCGATTCTACTACAATTAATTCTGTTTCGTCTCATATTATTATTGAAAATAGTTAAGAGCAACACTTTAGAGGTTTTTGTATTTTAGATTACATTGCTAAGGCATGTTAGATGTTCGTCACACATTTCTTTATTTCACTTTTCTAAAGTAATATTTACTATTTTCTCTATGAGCTCAAAATCATAAAAAAATTGCTACAAAAAGAGCACATTACGACGCAAGGCTACCTTGCAATCGTAATAATAAAGGCAATTGAAGGTGCAATATACAGACTTAAAATAAAGTTGACGTTCAGTCTTTACAAAGCCTAGCATAGATGCGCCCTGATCACGATTTTGATACTATTGCCCTACGAGAACGTTCCTAAAGCTTTCATCAAGCCTGTTCTAGAATCAGACCAACAAGAGGCATCAATTGTAGACTAACGTCTAGCTATACAAACATGCCCCACATATGGCGCCGCCAGTTGCTGCGGGGCGTACGAGAGAGCGCTCGCGGCGCGCGGTTGCAATTGCGCCGCGCAAATGCTAGAGCGCGCGCACAGCGCTCCGTTTGGGCCATTGCCCCTTTGAGAGGCTCGCCCGCGCAGCAGCCCGCGCCGAACTAATGAGAGTTCCAGAGATCGCGGGGATTGGAGGTTCATTCGGCAATGGGCAACCGCCGATGTAACTGGACCACTTAAACGGAGTTAGGGGGTTCGCATGGGAAGCACTTCACGCGAGAGCCGTGGAGTGGCGTGAGTTAGTACTAGGTGTTTTTTTATCCCTTTTTTTCCATTACATTTCAATGAAACAAATTCGCGTTCCGCGCATTACATTCAAGCTCTTATGGCCGATCAATGCCGTTCATTGATTCTCAAGTAATGATGATTCCCAATACCTTGGCAATTTAGTCTCTGTATAATTGGCCCTGTAAGACTAAATATAATTTCCCTTTAATGTTGGGATCAATTTGAATGAGATTAGTGTATTAAATGGATGGTAATCGTTTTGATAATAAATTTTTTTTCGTAACTGTCTTAAACGGCAATTCCTTTTGAAATATCTCCATAGAGCTGAGGGTGGGTGATCCGTTACAGCCATTGAGATTTACAGAATATTCAGAAACAACATGGATACGCTAGAAGAAGACGCATGTAAAATTCAAATCACGTCACAATATATTTTTGATGTGTTTTTAACCTAGTTGTAATTTATTGGTTTTTAACCTAATTGATTTGGATTTTCACAGACCATCCTACAAAATTTAACAATAAAGCAAACTGAATAAAAAGATATTTCTTCAAGTGCTTGTTTTACAATCAGAAACTGCAGGCTCTTGTTATTACTTGGCGATCGGGAGGTACACGAGCCAGTAAAGGATAGACAGCAAGACAACGCATGTCTCACTAAGTTTACCATGGCATCAGCCTCGCCAACAACGTATTAACATTTCTTGCAACAGTGCGTTACTGGGTTTTTAGACTAGCAATTGGTTATAATTATTGAAATGAAGGCGCGTTGACGATTTGGCGTATTGCACTAGTAAAGAGGAAATTGTGTAGACTGTTTCTGATAGTTAGATGTCTTTATTACCACGACACGAAGTAGATTCCTTTAAAGCGGGTATACGGAGGGTATTATCTTCAGTAATTGTTAATATTATGCAATAAAATGCAATGTAATTTTAATACAAAACCCAATATAGTCGAATAAGTACAGAAAAACGACAACGGTTGACTTTCCTAAGAATTGACTGCACTATCCGGGAATCGAACCCCTCGCTGAACGCCCAGTTGCTTTAATCTCTTTAGCCATCGAGACAGTTAACTCTTTGAACTTTAGCCTTTAGAAGTTAAGAGCCCTTGCGACCGTTACACTGTCACTGTAGTAAAGACTGTTCGATTTATCTGTCTCGGTAGCTGAAGTGATTAGATCAACTTGGCGAACTAATTCTGCGCGCAATGTAAGTTATACAGATACTGGAACATTAAGGTAGCTACGTTAAATTAGCACTGCAAAAAACTCTGGTTTTATATAAAATCCCTGACTCTCTTACCTCATGTATTTCTAAATCAACGGCGAAGATCTAGCCATAACTCTGGGATTAACATAAAACATCCTTAAAATCAGCCATCAAATATTTTCCGCTTATCTTAACTCAATTCTGTTTTCTGAAATTTACACTCAGATATGTCTCCGTCAATACAGTGCATTCCACATGATTTAGCTGCGGTAAAACACATTCCCTTTCGTTATGTTACATTTCCCCCCGCACATATTCCGCATCGCCTTCGCGTCGGTGTGATACTCCGCAAATGCAAGGCGGGTTGCTGAACGTCTGCGTCCCGGACTCTGGCTGCTCACAAACGAGAATTACGGCCATGGTGGCTCGCTACGTTATGGGTCATTCGCTATGCAAACATGAACATAAGCATGGCGTTAACATAAAAGTTAGGACTACGTTCATAGGTGGACTCATTCACAATGCGTTCTCATAAGCATAACACGCAAGACGTAAACTTAAAGCTTGCACGCTTCAAGCTTCTGTGCTTATGCGCAAACAAGACATAAGAAATGAACGAATCACATTACGTTAACTCCAAATCGAGAATCGAAAGAGGATCGAAGTCGATAGACGAACTAACACGATATATCATGGGCCATGGAAACAGTTGATACCTCGAAATCGATTCTCACATCCAACCAATAGTAAACTAGAATGTTTCACAGCCAATAGAAACTCTTATTTTGCTTCCGTTTATGTTGAACATTGTGAATACTTCAGTCTATCACTTATGTCAACGTTTATGCCTGTGCGCTATTCTTATGTTTACGTTTGCATTATGAATGGGCCTTTAGCTGCGTGACACTCGACTTTTACTAGACTAGAACTGATAGCGCCCTAAGTAGATCGCTGTGTTTGATCGCCTGCTTCTTCTACTAACAGGCAGCAGAAGACAGCTTCTGTGGAATCGGAGTCTTACCTCCCGTCTCAAGATTAAGATGCGATTTTAAATAGTGGTGATCCCAGCGATTGCTATTGTGAAATACTTCTGACGAGTCGAGAGCAAATAAATGAAAATTGTCAGAACTGGCTCGTTTATTTAATTAGAAATGAGATTATTTTTTTGCATAATACAAAGTTTGTGTTAAGGCTTCGAACAACTTGTCCAGAATTTTTGGGAGAGCTTTGACGAAAACACAATGATTCCGTTGTACCACATCCATACCGCAGCACTTAACCGTCTATTAACAAAACACGCAGAATTCGGTATATAAAATACAATGTGAATGATATAATAAAATCCAAATGAAAGCGTTTAAGTTTTGATAAGAGCACATTAAAACGAAAAATGTAATAATTTATCACATGTCTGATGTGTATTTACCATTCAGTATTATAATTTTGGGCGGCCAGCCCGTATTTACCCCATACAGCCTTCGCGTGGCGATTATAGGTAACAAGGAGAATGCATCATTCAGATAAATCAGATCAATAACTCACACGAATTTTCTAAGCGCTGGCGGTGACAAAACTGCTTAATCACGAGAGAAACGTTTCTTCTTAAGTACCTCACTTGCAACGGTTCGCGCCCTGTTTCCTCGAAGCAACAACTTCTTGAACATTTCTTAAAAAACGTAACGCCTTCCATAGAAGATATCATCCCATCTATCCTGTTTTGTGCTGCCATCTGGCAGACCCATGACGAAATATGTGTCTCATTTTGGTTCTACATAAAATTCCGAACTCGTGCATGTGACAAAACTGCTAGCCCACGCGAGAGAAACGTATCCTCTCCGGTAATTCAATGAAAATAAAAATGTACGAGTTTATATTCGATTCGGAAAGAGAACTTATAATCGTTGAAAAAAGGCTTGTGCTAAATTTAAAGAATGCGAAAGCATCCATTTTGTTAACATTTTAATTAGCAAACAATAAAAAAATATAATTTGGAGTCACGACTCAGTTCGCGACCCTAAAATAGCAAATACGCTGACAATGTTTGAAAACAAAGCGAAATGTTTGGAAAAATATGTGCTCCACTTCTCCTCTCACGAGCTGACTCAAGCACCGCTGGACGGCAGATAAGCGCTGGGTGAGGACGCGCCAAGGAGCAGCCCTGCCCTAATGCGCCTGTGTGTGTGTCTGTGTTGCAGAGCCCGCGCAGCCTCGGAGTAGCCGCCGCCGCCCCCGCCGTCTTCGTCGCCGCCCCCGCAGCCGCCCCTCGCTCCAGGTGAGACCTCTGCGGCGACAGCAGGTAGAGTAAGGCGTTTGCGACGCAGTGGAAAGGTGCCCAAACTCACACTCACAAATCCCGTCGTGTCTAACTTAACCCTAGAAAGACTAGAGGGGGTAAATAATTACAGCGCTTTCATAGTTACTCAGTATACATGATCTTTTTATTAAAATGTCGAATAGCTCTTTGTATTTGCCTATTAGAGTCATTCCTGTATTCTCCTCCATATGATAAAAATGAAATGCACGTGTGTTCTTTTAAATGGAATTTATTTATATCTGAGGGTGATTTTCCCCGCACTTAGTTGTGGATGCTACAGATTTTCTTCGTACATCAACTTCTTTTTGCTGATAACAAAATGAATTTTGTTGAAGAAGAACGCGAATATGAACTATATATGTATATGTATATGTATATATATATATATATATATATATATATATATATGAACGATTCTTTTTCTTCTCTAACAATGATACAACTTAGAAGTCGTTTACTGTTGTCGCAACATAATGATGATAATGTCGAGAAATCAGAGAAGAAAAAACTGGACATACATTTATTTCACAACTCCAGCAAAACGGGGGTTGCTATTATTTAACAAATGGTCTGATCATGTTCGAAAAAACGAGGTATAAGAAGACGCAGTCTCTCTAATTGTACACTCTTGGGTATTACAGCACTTAGCAGCCACACTCTGTTGGTTCTACACAGCATGCAGTGCAACAAAGCAACGATAAATACAAGATGACTCTATTCTACTAATTTTAAAATACTAGATGACTCTCTACTAGCTCGGCAGAGAGTTTGTAAAGCCCCTAGCAGAAGAAAGATCTCTGGACACACCAGAATTTCAAACAAATATTATTCTGGCAATGCAGAATATTTTAGAAAAAGAAATACCAATTACACGCACACGATGTATCCATTGTCGGCAAATTATCCTCACAAATACACTCTAAGACAACATGATCAAAGTAATAAAAACGTACTACATGCTTTGTAGTAAAGGAAAGTGATTTGAAAACAATGTAATATGTTACGATTTAAAATATTTATTTATAATAATTATATAACGGTGATTAATGATTAAAAACTGAAAATAAATCAGAACTAGCCTCTAACTTATATTAAATATATCACTGCAACACTGACACATTTCACGTCTTGTATTAGGAATAAAATGTGCAGCTTATTCTGCGCACCCCTGGTCTCGCATGCTATGGATTTCACGTTGATCTTCCTAAGGTTAAACCGCGAGAGGTGAGCATTCCATTATTCATCGTTATGGGGTTTGCTAAAATCGGTTTACTCGCTAAGGCCTCCACCGACGCTCGCGCCCTCAGTGTTAAACAGTCATTTTTAGCAACCTGTGGCACTTACTCCAGCTTATTAGACTGTCACTCCGCAGTGGCCCTTAGGTCCTTCGAGGTTGCGCGCAATTGCGGCTAAAGCCCTCGGTCAGGTGGTGGCGTTTGAAAACGTTCCAGTGAGGGAGGAGCGGTGGCGGAGGACGACGCACACCTCGCAGGTCGTTGACGCATTGGCTCTGCGTCGTCCACCTGTCAGCTTGCATGCTCGTCATCTCGGTCGTACGTTCGGCTAGATGGAGGAAAGGGAAGGAATGTTTACTTGATGATCTGAAAAAGCCGCCATGCTCATGTTATTCTTCTTTGGCGAATCTAACTACATACAATTTCTTAAATAAAATAGAAAAGGAAAGTCTTCGTTCTAACATTCTCTATTCACTTCTTTGGATTCTCTATTTACTCGTAATTGACGTTAATTGAACAGATGTTTTAATTATCCCATGCCTCCTATTGAGTCATCGGTCTGTTACCACAACTTGTTACTTCATTCGATCTATTATATGAAACTCGGTCCAACAGCCTCGTTTGGTATTTCTCCAAACACGTTTATTGTCTGATGGATTTATTATTCCGTGTTACCAAGCGCGTCAACTGCGAAGGTCATTAGTTTCGTAAGTTTAGAGTAGCAGTGGTCTTCCCCCATTGAATAGCGTGATCCAACGCCGACCTACATGTCCCTTGCTGTTTTTTCTCCCAGTAGGTACCTCCCACCAGCAAAGCTCAGACACAGGCGGGACAAGCTCTAACCTCCCGACTGGTCTCCCGCCTTGTGCTGTAGTGCATGTTCGTGAGTGTGTAGAGGATAGATCGAAGAGGAAAGAAAGATCACGCGTGATCCATGCCCCGTTAGTTACAGTCCTGCCCTCGCATTCGCCTAGTGTTGATCAGAGAATCCATGGAAAGCTACCGATCAGAGCAGCGAGCCACTAGAGTTCTGTTCCAGCGTGAGGCTCAACTCGCTCGGGCTTGCACCGAAATCCTGCCCCCTCTGTCGACTCTCGAACCCAAGGGCCTCCCGGCCGGAGGCACTGCAGGAACAGCAATTGAAGCCCTGAGCCACCTAAGCCGGCCCAATCTCCTAATAACACTGTTACGAGACTTGTGTCGCAAGTATTACTCGTGCAACTTTTCTTGAACGATGACCTTGATCCCCCTCCCTTGTGCAAAAAAAAGTTGAAGGCAAAAGCTC